>PVIH01005592.1:0-54047 GCA_004025045.1 Sigmodon hispidus
TTTTTTTTTTTTTTTTTTTTTTTTTTTTTTTTTTTTTTTTTTTTTTTTTTTTTTTTTTTTTTTTTTTTTTTTTTTTTTTTTTTTTTTTTTTTTTTTTTTTTTTTTTTTTTTTTTTTTTTTTTTTTTTTTTTTTTTTTTTTTTTTTTTTTTTTTTTTTTTTTTTTTTTTTTTTTTTTTTTTTTTTTTTTTTTTTAAAAAAAAACTTTATTATTTATTTATTTGCCTTGGTGTTTGCCTGGAACTGGAACTACAGACAGTTGTTAGCTGCCATGTGGGTGCTGGGAATCGAACCCGGGTCCTCTGGAAGAGCAGACGGTGCTCTTAACCGCTGAGCCATCTCTCCAGCCCCTCTACACATTTTCTTTATCCACCTTTATCTCACTTTTTTATTGCTTCTATTTCAATTTTTAGTTCCTGAAATGATTCTTTCATTTTTTTGGTTTTCCTTTTCGTGGTTTTCTTTGTTTTCCTTCAAGGATTGTTTATCTCTTCTAATTTTTTGTTTGTATTTTCTTCTATCTCTTTAAAAGAATTTTTATATCCTCTATTAAGGCTTCTGTAATCTTCATAAAGATGTTTTTGAGGTTGTTTCCTTCTATCTCCTCTTCATTGCTCTGTTCAGGTCTTGGTGTAGTAGACTTACCAGTTTCTTCTGGTGTTACCTTGTTGTTCTTTATATTGTTATATGCATTCCTGCACTGGCATCTGCCCACTGCTTCAGTTATTCATACTTAGTCAGCTCTTAGTCACTTGTGCTTAGAGGCTTGTGTGTCTCCTGTATGCTATGAACACAGGGTATGCATGGTCTCTGAATTTACTCTGGACACTGGTCTCAGTTTCAAAGGTTCTGTCTGTCCATCTATGATGACGCATTTCACTCAGGAGGCAGGGCCAGGCCAAAGGAGGTCTCTTCTGCTAGGAATAGCTGGTGAAGGATCTTCCCAGTTTTAGCCTAGGGTCTGATATCCTGACCCTGGACATCAACCCAGCCCCTGGAGAGGGATTGTCTGTGAGGCAGCCCAGGAGCTGAGGTTCTCACACCTCTGAGTTTGCTCTGGACAGTGTTAGGATGGGAGTCTGCTTCTTTGGGTTTATTTCATTTTTTGTTCTTTTTGTGTTTTATATACTAGTCCTCTGTTAGTTGTGTCTATCTTTAATGGTGAAGTGAGATTCATTGATGTAGTATGAGTCTTTTTTGCTAATCCTACAGTTATTGTTTTTTTTTAAACTGTGGGAATTGAGACTACTAATATTGAGCATTATGAATGACCAGTGTTTATTGTGTATATTTGCACCTTTTTGATTTCATCTTCTGTGATTATTTTTTTTTATCTTACTGATCATGGTTAACCTCTTCAAACTGATGTTTTTTCTAATGCCTTCTTTTGAAGTGGATTGGCAGAAAGGGCTGGATTGGTATCAATTTGTTTTTGTTGTGGTATGTTTTTCTGTATCCATAGGATAGGTAATTTTGCTAAGTATGGTATTTTGGGTTACACATATCATATATCTAGGCTTACAAAACATCTTTCACTTCTAAGGTGTCTATTCAGAAATACGTGTTATTCTCCTTGATCTGCCTTTTATGTGACTCGCTCTTTTTCTTTTCAACTTATAATATTCTTTTCATCTATCTGTTTTGTATTTTGATTTTTATGGAATGGGCATTTTTCTACTAATGTCTAATTGGGATTAGATACGTATTTTTCATATTAGTAACCTCTATCTCAAGATTCTGAAAATTTTTTACATGCTTTTGTAACAAAACATCATACTATGTATCATAAGAGCTTCCTGACACAGATTCTTGCAGGCTCCATCACAAGAGGTGAGTGACTATTCTCTCTTCTGACCAGTCAGCCCAGCCTGTAGACATAGGAAGCATGGCACAACTCATGTACTCCAAACCCACTGTAGCTCTAGTGTCCCAGGCAGAAATCAGGACCCTTGTGAGTAGGCCTGTCCACCACTAACCCTCATTGGACCCTATAGCCTATAAGCCCCACTCTATCCCCCAGATTAATTCATCTCCTAGAGACCTCAACTGTTCTCTGAAACATCAAATTTACTGGCTCCAACTTTATCAAGATCTCATAGTGCAGCAAAAGCACCTATTGAACACAAAACAGGTATTTGAAAAGTAGAAAATGCTTGCACCAATTGGAGAAAGAGATGGGTAGATAACAATGCAAGAATACATTAAAAAACATAAAGAACAATATGGTACTACCAGAACCTAGCAGGTATCCAACACCAAGACCTGAACATGTGTATATAGAAGGGGCAAAAGAAAACAACCTTAATTATAACTTTGTAAAGATGATAGGAGCTTTTAAAGAGAAATACTTTTTTTAAAAAAACTCCTTTAAAGAAATAGAGGAAAAAGACAAACAAAAAATAATAGAAATAAAAAATTTCTTAAAGAAAACCAAGAATAAACATTCAAACAGGTGAAGAAAGCAACTGAAGATTTGAAAACTGAAATAGAAGCCATAAAAAGACACAAACCAAAGTAGGGCTGGAAATAGAAATTCTGAGTACATAAATAGGAACTACAGATGCAAGCATGACCAACAGAGTACCAGAGATGGAAGAGAGAATCTCTGGCATGGAAGATACAGTAGAGAAAATAGATTCATCTGTTTAAAAAAAACTCTAAAGTTTAAAAAGTCATGAAACAAAATGTTCAGGAAATGTGGGACACCATGAAAAGACCAAATATATAAATAATAGAAATAAAAGAAGAATACCAGCTCTAAAGCACATAAAATATATTAAACAAAATCATAAAAGAAAACTTTCTCAACCTAAAGAAAATGTCAATGAAGATACAAAAAACTTACAGAACACCAAATAGAATAGACACAACAAAATATCTGCTTATTACATAATAATCAAACCACTAAACATACATAATAAAGAAAAATATTTAGAGCTGCACATAAAAACAAGAAAGTTATAAAGGCAGACTCATCAGAATAACGGCAGATTAATCAGTGGAAGCAATGAGGGGTCCTAGACAGAAGTTATGCAAACAGCAAGAGAACCAGAATGCCAATCCACACGCCATACCAAGAAAAACTCTCAATCACCATAGACAAAATAAAACAAAAAAGAAAAACAAATCCTGGAGAAGTAGCTTTGTCTTCTTGTTTTTAACAGCTTTTTATGCAACTGTTCTGGTTATTGTGAAATGTGCTTTGTATACCAGGCTGGCCTCAAACATTCAGAGCTCTTCTGTCTCTGAATTCCAAGTGCTGGGACTAATGGAATGTGCCACCACTGCCTAGGTATTAGGCCTTGAACTCACAGACATCCAGTTGAAACTTTGAGTTTCAAGTGATGGGATTAAAAACATGGGTTACAGGTCCCTGATCTTCATGACTTGCTGTGGGTGATTCTGTCCTCTCATATTTCAACTAATTTTATTGAATATATAATTTATCACCAAAATGTAATAAACAAGTTATTCTATGAAAAAAAGCAGATATAAATAATAGCTCTCCACAAGTCCAGCTCTACAGATAGCAATTGAAAGAAAATTTTAACCTTAGGAAGTTAGTGGAGAAGAGAGAATAATGTGGTGGGAGGGGAAGGGACTTTGAATAAGTATATACAAGGATAGAAAATGTGACTTCTTTATTCATAATAAATAAAAGAAAAAAAGGAAGTTAGATGTACCATGAAAGCATAATTCCACAACAGAAAATTATAAAGAAGCAAACACACACACACACACACACACACACACACACACACACACACTCACACCACATTACCATGAAAATGAACATTAATTAACAATGACTGGTCATTAATATTCCTTAATATCAATGACTCTATTCCCCTGTAAAAAGACAAAGGCTAACATAATGGATTCAAAAACAAGATCCATCCTTCTTCTGCATACAAAAAACTTAACTCAGCTTCAAAGACAGACACTACCACAGAGTAGAGGGTTGAGAAAAAATTTTTCAATTAAATAGACGTAAGAAGGAAGTTGATGTAGCTATGAATATAGTTGAGCTTATGCCTTTGGAGTATGACTGTGCATCATTAGGGTATACACCCAGAAGTGGTATTGCTGGGTCCTTGGGGAGATTGGTTCTCAATTTTCTGAGAAACCGTCATACTGTGTTCCAAAGTGGCTGAACAAGCTTACACTCCCACCAACAATGATGTAGCTATTCTAATATTTAACAAAATAAACTTCGAAAAAAAAAACTTCAAACTAAAATCAATCAAAAGAAACCTGGAGGTCACTACATATTCATTAGATCTTATTATAGGTGTTTGTGAGTAACTATGGTTTCTTGAAAATTACAACCAGGACCTTTGGAGAAGCAGCCAGTGCTCTTAAACACTAAGCTATTTCTTCAGGAAAAGTAAGGTGAGAGTTTTAAGACGAAAGAAACCCTTGTTGAGGTCTTTGATCCACTTGGATTTTAGTTTTGTGCAGGGATACAGGCTTGGATCTATTTGCATTTTTCTACAAACTACCATACAATACTGGGACAGTGGGACCTTGGGACCTTGTGCCGGGTTGGGGCTGAGGGCTGGGGGGTGGGGGATGGTGGTGGGATGGAAAGTTTTGGAGGAGAGAATGACCTGATATGGTGGGAGGGAGAAGGGACCTTGAATAGGATATACAAGGATAGAAAGTGTGACTTTTTTGTTCATAATAATAAAATTTAAAAATACAAAAAAAAAAAAAAAAAAATAGAAAAGAAAAGCTGATTGGCCAGAGTCAGACAGGAAGTGTGGGAAGAGCTACTACACTAAGAAAACTGTGGGAACATCTCAGAGCAGAGACACCAAGAGACACAGAGAAAAGAAGATGAAATGCTGTTGAGAAAAGTTACCAAGCCTCATGCCTGAACAAAAATCATGGATAAGATGAAGGAGTTAAGAAGATATACCTGGGACCCTAGGTCAAGCAGTTTAAAACTAATGTAAGTGTCTGTGTGTTTCATTGGGACAGTGAGTCACAACCTCAGGGCTAGACCCAAAAGTCCAGACCAGAAGCATAATACAACAAATATGCCAGACTGAACTGAGCCACCTTGGGACTCCTTGCCCTTTTTGGGGAATAGATGGGAGAATGGGGTGGAGGAAGGCCTGGGATTGACTGTGAGGTGGAAAGAGATGGGGAGCCGTGGTAGATATGGAAAGAAAACTTTAATAAAATAAAAACCTCCAAAATATATATAATTTTTAGAACTTTGAACAGAGGTTCCCACATGGGTGAAAAATGCTGCTCCCAGTCACCATGGCTATTAAATGGAACTCTCTGGACCAGGTACTAGATATTCACCTAGAACTTACTTGTCAGGGTGGCCCCAGCGGCATCCCAAATAGGTCAGTGCCAGGGCTCTTGCTTAGCCACCATAAGTATATAGTGTTACTGAAGACTTTGAAATCTTTGGTTACCTGATAGAGAGAGAGCAATCTTGAACTTATCTGGGAATTCTCACTGCTGACTAGCTTTTACATGACTGCAAAGAAAAGAAGTCAAAGGTCTTACCTCTCTGTGGATCCTGAATCCTAAAATACCAACCTACAAGCCAGGGTGTGTATGATGGAACAATATTGGCAAAACTGCTTATTGGCATAACCACCTCTGTTGATTATATTTGAGGTTTGCTCTATAAAATAAAATTCATGCCTTGTACTATGAACATAATTAAAGACTATGGGCCAAGTGCAGAACCTGTTAATGTTTTCTTAATGATAACATTGCTAATCTGCAATCTAAATATTCATGTTTATGATTATTGACTTGGACTACTCTCAACCTTAGTGAAAGATGCCTCTTGCAGCTGGTAGTGAGTAGTGCAGACTCATAATATTTCAAAAAATACTGAGAACCAACAACCATATAGTCCTAGGACAATTACCATTTAATCACTACTGAGGGAAAGTTGCATGAGTCTCCTTTTACTCCAGAATATCTAGTGGCAGTTAAGGGCAACTTAAAGAGTTTTGAGTGAATACTTCCTCATTTCTCCTCAATACTTCAAAATTAGTTTCTGTATGCTCTTGAGGACTTATTTTTGTTGTTATTCTGCTTGAGAAAAAAATTGTTCTATATACACCAGGCTGGCTTTAACTCAGAATTCAGCCTGCCTCTGCCTCCAGAAAGCTGGGATTAAAGACATACTTGACCAAACTCTTAGCCTTTGGAGTTTTGTAAACTGTATGTGAGCATGCCCATGTTGTCACATGTACAATTCTTTTTAGTTTCTCGCCTTCTTGCTGTTTTAAAGGCTTGACTCTTGTATGAAGATTCTGAAGTTAAGCAAAAGATGAGACTTTATTATTCGTGTTTCTGTCATAATGAACTTTTTTGTCTTTAATTTCTGAAGTAAAGAATTTATTAAATTGAATGCATTCTGAGGGTGGAATTTACAATGAACAGCAACAGATGGTGATTACATATGGTATACCTTCGAACTATGAATTTTGTGTACAGCAAAATCAGAATCAGGGGGCTTTGTCATGTTTTTGTTTTCAGTTACTACATTTGGTCCTCATTATGTTTATGTAGCCCTGGCTGTCTTGAACTCACTATATAGACCAGATAGCCTCTAATGCACAGAGACCTTCCTGTCTCTGTATCTTAAGTGCTGTGATTAAAGGTGTATACCACCTCACCTGGCATTATTATGAATTTTTGCATATTGAACAAGATTAATGTTTTTATTACAGCATTTCCTAAGGGCTGGAGATATGGTTTAGTGGTTAAAAGCACTGGTTGCTCTTCTAGGAGTTTAGGGTTCAATTCCCAACAAACACTGCAGCTCCCACCTTTCTGTTAATCCAGCTTCAGGATACCTAATGACCTCTTCTGGCCTTACCAGGCATCAGGCATACATGAAATATACAGAAAACTTGCAGGCAAAGCAATCATATACATTAAGAAAAAACTTTTCCCCACTACTTTTTCAGAATTTTATTATAAACCCTGTGATATTTTCTAAGATTTAGATCTTCATTAAAGGTATCTGTAATTTCTTATCCTTATGTTTTTATTATATGTATACTATTGGGATTTGTAAACAGAGAATTCCAGGTAAATGTTTTCTTACATTATTTACAATGGTATTTTTCTCTCTAGTATAAATTTTCTGATGTTTTCTAGGACTTGCTATATGGATATGGGACATGTCAGTCTTTGCATTTGTAAGATTTCTTTCCAGTATAAACTTTCTGATGTGCTCTAAGATAGGCACACTAATAAAAGATTGTCATATTCTTTACAACTGTAAGGTATCTCTCCAATATGAACTCTCTAATGTATTACGTGAGTCCTAGGATTTGTCACATACCTCACATTTCTAAGGTTTCTCTCCAGTATGGATTCTGTAATGCCTTTTAAGATGTGATATTTCAAGAAAGAACTTACCACAATTTTTCATTCATAAAATATCTCTAGAGAATGAGTTTTATGATTTCTTCTAAATTATTAATAGTGGGTAGAGAATCTGTATCACAATCATTGCATTTGTAAGGCTTCTCTCCAGTATGGAGTCTATAATGGCTTCTATAGTGTGAAAGCTGATGAAAGACCTTGCCACATACTTCATAACTACAATGTTCCTCAGCAGTATGGATTTTCTGATGTCTCCTAAAACTAGAGTAGTGGGCAAAGAATCTGTCACATTCCTTACATTTGTAAGGCTTCTCTCCTGTATGCAACTTCTGATGGCTTTTAAGTGCTGAGGACTGACGAAATGACTTTCCACAATCTTTGCATTTATAAGGTTTCTCCCCAGTATGTAGTCTTTGATGTGTTTTAAGACTTGAGCACTGGGAAAAGGATCTGTCACATTCCTTACATTTGTAAGGCTTCTCTCCTGTATGCATTTTCTGATGGCTTCTAAATGCTGACAAGTGACGAAATGACTTTCCACATTCTCTGCACTCGTAAGGTTTCTCTCCAGTATGAAGTCTTTGATGTGTTTTAAGATTTGTGCACTGGGTAAAGGATTTGCCACAAACATTGCACTTGTAGGGTTTCTTTCCAGTATGTATTCTCTGGTGGACTGTGAGGCTTGTGGCATTACTGAAATACTTCCCACATTCCTCACACTGGTATGGTTTCTCTCCAATATAGATTGTTTGCTGCATAAGACTGTATGTAGAGTCAAAATAGTCATCATATTTCCCCTGCCTGTGTTCTTTCTTTGTGGTGTACAGTCTCTGATCTTGAGTGATATTGGAACACAAATTTAAGGATTTCTCACAGTGTTTAAAATTGCAAGGTTCTTCTCCAGGGTGCATACTTTCATGTCTGTCTGGGTTTGATGAGTCAACAGAGGCATCCCTGTGATAAGTGCATCTGTAGTTATTATCATTCTTTGTAGTTTTACTTGTTCTATAAAGTGCACATGTGGAGGGATCATGAAGTACTTTGCCAAACTCATTACACTGACAAGATTCCTTTCCAGTCTTCACATGTTGATGGACAAGTTCACATATGCAATCGTTCTCTGAAAAAGGAATACAGTTCGGATTAATAGAGCTTGTTCCAATAATAAACATTTGATAAGTGACTGTGACTGTCTCTCTATGTTCTCTCTTAAGATAAGTCAACCAGCAACTATTTCACACAGAGCTCCTGGTATTTGACATTTTCCTTTCACTGTAATTGTACGGATTCTCTCTACAACAGTGACAGCCATCAAGGAAGAAGAAACAAATAACTGAGGAATCAGTAATTAGCTTTGGGATGAAGCTCACTGATTACATTTAAAATACATGTCTCTATTTTTAAATATTTTCTTTCTGTGAAATTATTAAAGGAGTTTAATGCAATCCCCAGGTTCACACTGTATTTAGTAATGCACAGCAAAGAAAAGAACTGTTCAGAAGACCCAGTTTCTTTGAATATAAAAGGCACACTTAAAAGCATCAAAGGAGATCCAAGCATTAGTGGTGCATGCATTTAATCCCAAGGGCAACAGAAGAACAAGGCCCTCTGAACCAACTGGGCAAGTGCAAGTGAATTCACAGAGATTGAAGCAGCAGGCGTCCTATATGTATAAAAACCTAACTAATATGACTATAAGTTTGGTTATTATGACTATTAATCTGCATTTTTCAATTACACATTACAATTTTAAATGAGTTACATTAGCATCATACCTTAACCAAGAGTAGAAAAATACATATAGCATAACAAAATTGACCTTAAGTTCATATCAATAAACCAAAATTTACTTATCTTTTCTAGTCATTCCTATGTCATATCCTCCCTCCCCCCTTTTTTTAAAGATTGACTATGATTATTGACTATTTATAATGAAAATAAACAATAACAAGTAATGTTATGGATAAATGTAATGGATAAATTGGACGTAGCTTTTTTTTAATTATTTTTTGTTGTTAAAGGATGTTGTTGATTTTATGGGGTTTTGAAGCTGGATCATTTTAACTGGCTTTTTGCAAGCTGCGTATGTTTAGATGGCCTTGGCAAATGGAACAACAATTGCCTAGAACCAATTTACAGGTTTTGATCTTTTGTGGAAACAAAAGCAGAACCTCTTTTTTTAAGTAACATATTTCTATAAACAGATTTTAAAGTCAAGATATCTTTAAAGTTTATGTATTTGTTTAACTTAGTAGCCTTAGTAATTAATTGTCTTTTGCAGCTAGCTCATTAAAAGTTAAAATATTAAAAGAAAATATAATAACCATAATCTAGACTCTTTGTTTATCTGTCATCTTTATGTGGCCTTTTTATCTTTATTTCTATTTTTTTTAAAGGGCTTTATTTATTTATTTATTTTTCTCTCTCTCTCTGAAGCCTATGTGCATTTTATATGCATTGTACTCCGTTTAGAGGTTTTGTGAGTCTAAATCTGTTTTATTGAGAATTTTTAATCATTTTTTAACCCAAAGAGCTTTTAAAATGTTGGTATCACTTTAATTGTTGACTCCGCCCCTTTTGGTGGCTTTTTAACATGGTGGACGAGTCTGTTGCATCTCTGCTGCTACCGGCAACCAGAGCGGACTCAGGAAATGCTGCTATCAGAAAAACTTTTTTTAACTCTTTTTTTGTTGTTGTTGTTCAGTATAAGCAGAAACCTTAAATCAATCACACTTGTGCTAAGGCTTTTGTGAAACGAGTTTAAGCTGTGTGCCGCAAACGCGCCACTTTTAAATTTTAGCCTGAACACCACACCATCTCTGTACCATAAATCAAGTGAAATACACAATTTAAAAAACCACTTTTGGCTCTGTTTTAGTGATCTAGAACTCGTTTTAAGCTTTTTAAACTTTCTCAAGCTTTATGTGGGTGTTTGCCCCACGTTGGGCTCCATCTGTTGTAGAAAGTTTTTTGGGGCCCATTTGGGCCCGGAGGTTTGGAAACTGGTCTGAGGCGGCTTTTGTGTCTCAAAGAAATGAATCAGACACTTATATACTTTATATTGTTTGGCCCATATCTTAAGCACATTATTAGCTAGCTCTTTTATCTTAATTTAACTCATTTCCACTAATCTGCCACATGGCCTACGGCCCATGGATCACCTGTACCTTTTATATGTTTTTTCTTTGGGGTTTGGATGACGACTGACTAACTCCAACTCCACCCTTCTCTTACCTGCCTGTCCTCTGATTTTCTACCCACTTCTATGATGCTGTGCATAGGCCAAAACAGTCCTTCATTTACAGCGTCCAGAGAGCATTTCCACCACATCCTTATATACTGTAACTTTAAGCAATAAGTCCCCTTATCATAGAACTCCTGAGTGTTAGAATGAGTGGGTCTCTGATGCTTGTGTCTGTTGTTAGGAGTCTTTTCCTTTAATGAGGTTACCTTGTCCAACTTCAGTATGATGGTTTTTGCTTCATCTTATTGTATTTATTTTGTCATGCCTGGCTGTTATTTCTTAGAAGCCTGCTCTTTTCCTTCCTTCCTCTCTTACTTTTTCAAGATAAGGTTTTTTCTGAAATAACAGCCCTAGATCTCCTAGAACTCTATTTGTAGAACAGGCTGGCCTGGAACTCACAGAGATCCACCTGCTTTTCCCTTGTGAGTACTGGAACTAAAGGTATATGCCCCCAAGCCTGTTCTTTTCTAATGAGAGAAAGAAAGTGGATATTGAGATATTGATAGGAGAATAAATAGGGAGGAGTACAGGGAGGGGGCAGTATAATAGAATATATTATATGAGAAAAAAATCTACTTCGATGAAAAGAGTAAAAGAAAAAACAAGATATAAGTGGGAATAGTATATACCTAAAAATTCCTGAATACATCTTAGAACCAAGTGAAAGATGTATGACACCTGTAAAATGGAAAGTGGAAAGAAAACAACAAATACCAACACAAAGTTCTTTTCTACTACCAAACTTTCTCTAGTCTCCAGTTGTTTCCAAGACAGTTTAACCCAGAGTTTACAACCTATAAAGTCAGTACATACAAAGCTTGTGTCAAAAATTATACAACCAAAATATTCTCACCCAAGAAGACCAAGTTATTATAATTCTCCAACATCACATCAATGTACAAAGACCTCTGAGCAGAGTCCAGGCATTCCCACTCCTCTTGGGAGAAGTCCACAGTCACATCCCCAAATGTCAAGAGACCCTGAAATGAAAAATTATAGTTTGACCATGTGCTACCATATAGAGTGCTTTCCTGGATATAAGAAAACTTAAGGAAATCAGGGCTGTTGATAAACAAAGACAATTACTCAAAAAGATGATTTCTAATATTGTCACATTCTACAATGGGTTTCCTTACTCTGTGAAGACAAAATTCCACAATATTCTCACAAGCAATATACATAAAACAATACACATTTAAAGTCTGGACACAATCATCTATCTGCTATTAATTGTGTCTGAATTTTGTAGTCCTCAATGTGTTCCTTCTTAGTACTTACGCGGTATTATCTAACAGACACAAGGTTTGTAGTGTTCATGACTCTTCCTTTATTTCTCTGGAAATGCAAAGTGGTGACATATTCTGGCTGAGCCACAAGTCATAGATACAAATACAAACCTGCAGGTCAGAGACCATAGCCCAAATCTCCACTTTAAAACACTGCAGCTTAAGGGTGGTGGAGTAGAGCTATGACTATCATAGAAACTGACTAGAGCAAAGCAATCATGAGGAATGTTCTTTCTGCACTTAATGTGATGGTTCATGCACATCAATCAGCCAATACTCCAAGGCATTATTTCTGATATTCCAAGGCATATGTCTGATATGTTCTTTCAGCATTTATTGTGATGGTTTATGTATATCAATCAGTCAATATCCCAAGATATTATTCCTGATATCATTATGTCATGATCTATAATAAGTTCCAGGGAAAAGGGGCTACACAAAAGGGATCCTGTTTAGGGCTAAAAGAAAAAGAGAAATAATAATAATAATAATAATAATAATAATAATAATAAACCAATCTCTGCACTTTGGGAAATTACCATGGAGCATCCTAACCAAGTGAATGATGTGAGCAGTAATTCTCCTGAGAGAAACATATCAGGTGAAAACAAACACATGGACATATCATCATTGTTGTGATATTAAACACCCCCCAAAAAATAATACTAGACTACAATCTAAATTTACACTCAAGAACATCAATATCATGGCAGTGTGTTCCTGCCATATTCTATACTCACTAGTATGCTTAAACTATTAGTAGCAGGAGTAAGTATTACTTAAAATTAAAAACCAAGATATGTCTCTTTAATGCCATACATTTCTAAGATGTGTAAAAGCTAGCTCACATGTTTTAATATGGATTTTTACAATCATGATTCAAAAAAAGAGACAGATTCCACAAGTAGAGCCTACATGGCATATGAGGCATCACAGAATAATATATATAGATATAGTAAATTCCCTATGCCAATGGGGCACCAACATATGTTCTTAGTTCATGTGTCAAAATAAAAATATTTTCAAAGTTATTGTTCATAAGTCCCTGTAGAATATTTACCCTCAAATAAATTTTAAAAATGATGGTATGGTAAAATTACAAAAAGTAGTAGAAAAGTAGTAGGAGATATATGGTATTATGAAATTGTATAATTGCAATCATAAAGACAGCCTAATATGGTCATAAAAATAGACAGAAGAGTAACAGAATAGGATAACGCTGGGGGGGGGACAGAAAGCTATGCTCACTTAAGATTTAATAAAGGCTGCAAAAAGAGATTATAAAAATATGGTCTTTCAACAAATGGCAATGGCAAAACTGGATCCAGTAGGAGAATGAAATTAGATTCTTATATTTAATCTTGCATAAAAATCCACTAAAAATGGATTAAACCAGAAAACTGAAAAACATAGGGGATACCTATCAGGATATTGGGATGTGCAAGAATTTCTGGATTAGAAAGAACACTAACAGCACAGGAACTATCATCAACAGATGGGGCTAGGTGAAAAAAAAAAAAAAAAAAAAAAAAAAAAAAAAAAAAAAAAAAAAAAAAAAAAAAAAAAAAAAAAAAAAAAAAAAAAAAAAAAAAAAAAAAAAAAGAGTTTCTGTTATCAAAGGAAGCAGTCATCAGAGCATATAGACTCTTCATATCTATGAGAGAATCTCTATCAGTGGCCCTAAAATAAGTTCTTATACCTAGAGTTTACCACGAATTACAGAACTTAAAAATCAAGGAAATAGAAATACCAATCAAAATATTAGAAAATCAATTGAATAGAAACTTTTCAAAGACAGAAACACAAATGGTCAATAAATACTATCAAAAAAGTGTACAAAAGTCACTAAAAGGTAATCATGGAAGTGCAAAATAAAACTACTTTGAATTACTGCCTTAAGTGAGGCAGAAAAACTGTCATGAATCCTGCATAAACTATTGGTGTGTGGATGTGTATGAGGGCTGTGATACAAAATTAATACAGCCATGGTGAAAATCAGTTTGGAGATTATTCAAAAATGTAAAGATACAACTAATGTATAACTCGGCTATTTCAGTCCTGGGCATATACTCAGAATTCAATACCCTACGATAAATCTATTTATACCCCATGTTTACCACTGCCTTATTCACCTTAGAAAAGTACTAGAATCATTCTAATTGTTTATCAATAAATAAGTGGATAATGAAAATGGTATATATACATACATACACACACACACACACACACACAATGGACTACTATTCAACTGAAGAAAAAATGCAATGAAAATATACAGAAAAATGGTTGGACTTAGATTGTGTCCATTCTAAGTGAGGCCATACAGTGTCAGAAAGGCAGAATTCATGTTTTCTCTCATATAAAGAATCTAGCTAATAACAGATATTTATAGAAACAAAATACATGTAGGCGAAGTAGAACATGGAGAAAAGAGAGTAAGAAAGTTTACATAAAAAGGGTTGGAGCAGGACCAAATGAACGTAGGTAATGATCACCAGTTATAAAAAAGAATATAAAGGTAACTGTTTTTCTAGTTCTAATTCTCTCACTTGCTTTTATCTTTTTTGTGGTCAATAAATTCATAACAATATATTTGAGAGTAAAAATTAAAATTTCCATGTGTGGCTGCAGAGCTTCCATTCCCAATGACAACTCTAACTGCAAAACAGTATATTGACTTGTATAGTCTTTGGATCCTGTTAATTTTAGCGTGTGATTTTTGTTGTTATTTGTTGTTTATTTATAACAATGCTAAAACAAATTATCAGAAGCAGAAAATTAGTGCATGCAATATCTTAAACTATATCATTTCTAGGAAGAGTGAACATGAGCACTGACCTGTGACAGATTAACTGCAGAATCAGCCATTTCCTACTGTTTCTCTTCTTAGAGTTTCTCTTTCACAAAGATTAAATGGCTTGCTGCTCTTTCATATAAGGGGTCAAAAAGGAAAAGAAAAAATTAGTAATGAAGGCTGTTAAAGAACAATGTCAAACTACATAAAAAGAGCCAAAGCATATGACCAGGTGTCCAGACAATGAGCCAAAATCCAGGAGAGCTTGGAAAGACATTTAAAGCTTAGAGAAAAATCACTGTCAATCATACTGTTGCAACTAGAAATAAAAATACTCTCTTAAAATTGGTGTAGACACAAGTCCATGTCAAGATAGTCCAGAATTAACACAATTGATTTCACTAAAGCAGCAATGCAGATAATAAATTGGAGAAAAAAATATACATAGGAAAGTCAGAGGAATTATCCATGAGCACATAGGAAATAATAAATTTCATGTGAAAAATAAATACAGGAGAACTGGGAAGCAATCACTGATGGAAAAGAAGCAAACAACCATCTCTCACAGAGAAGGAAGAATACTACGATTAATCCAACCAGCAGCAATGTAAAAAAACAAAGGCATAGGGAATAAACAGTCTATGAACAAAATATCCTTAATTAAATAAATAAACCTTGAAGTTAAATAAATCTAGCACATAACCCAGCTGTTCCACTCTTTGGCATGTTCTCAAAGAACTCAAAATCCTTCTTCACAGACACTTGCTTAGCCATGTTCATTGCTGCTCTACTCATAATAGCTACAAAAGGGAAATAACCCAAATGTTATTCAGCTGATGAATACACAGTGATACTATTGCATACTATTCAGCTGTAGAGAAATTGAAATCATGAGCTTTGCAAGTGCATGGATGAACCTAGAATAGATCATACTGAATGTGGTAACTCAAACCAAGAAAGACAGTCATTGGATGTTCTCTCATAGAAAGTTCCTCACTCCAAACCTTCAGATGTGAGTTCACAACCGGCAGTGACTGCAGTAACCAGGAAAATAAAGAGAGCACCATGGGGTGTGGGGGAGTAATAGAGATGGGAGTAATAGAGAACAAATGATATGATGGGGAAATGAAAAACATGGGTAAGGATTTAATGATGGAGAAAAAACAGATATAAACAGAGAAGGGTAAAATAATAGTGAGAATGTCTGAAACAGTCATACGAAATTATACTACTATTATCTACCTAAAAATGTCTAAAATACATATAATTCTGGATAAACATATACATTTAGTATTAGTGATTTTCATCTAGACTGAAAATCCTCCCCTCACAAAAAGCCATAGATTTTCTAACAAACTACTACCAGGTATAGAAAGCTGCTTTGAAATTGTTGGTCACAGCTGTCCAAGACATTCCCAAAACATTGTAGGCTATTGTTGTTGCCTATGTTTGCTTCCCAGAAATAGAAAGTGTGTCCCTATTATTTAAGATGCCACACACTTCAGACACTGATGCCAGAATACTAGAGATGGATATGGCCTTAAAGTCTCATACCTGGGGACTAGCTTTCATGGTACTACAATGCAACATGAAGGCTTCCAAATAGGGAGCTAATCAACAGTCCTACCCACCTATGACACCTATCCATAACCACAATTCTAGCATGCCTATAATATACAGTCATATATGCAAGCAAAGCTTTCACACACATAAAACATAAATATCTAAATGTAAAATGTTGTGAAGTTGGAGCTATCCTAGTGTGATTCCAGATGACACTGCAGATTCACACAACCAACAGCATCTGGGAGTGTGAGAAGACAAACAGTCTAATGCAATAGAGCAGCAGATCCAGAACCTGCCCAAAAGCAATGACCATGTAAATGTCACTAAAATACTATGAACTTGCAGCCTCTTCACACAGTGTTATTGGGAAAGTATCTAAAGTGCATATAAAAACATGACCCTGGGCTCAATTCTCTCCCATCATGAAATGAACCACAGAATTCCATGTATGATTTAAAACAGTGAATCCGGCAAAGCAACACTAAAGGGCATCACTTGATACACGAGCAGGAACCGGCAAATAGTACTGTGTAAAAAAACAAAAATCCAGGGAAAGGGTAATAATTACAAGTATGATGAGACAGCCTACGCAGCAGATACATTTATTAGCTATCTATTTATAGTACAATGGATAAAAGCCCAGAATCTATCAAAAATTACAAAGGAAGTAAGTGGCAATATAATCAATATATAAGCAAAGAAGTTAATAGATCATGGTCAACAGTAGTCAAAATAGCCACTATGTATACATTAAGAAGTGTAGATCATAAGATAATGTACATTTAATATACAGAGATTCCAATTCTCTCTAGCCAGTATCCTAAATAAGTGCATTTCTTTCAGTAACTTCTTAAAATGTAAATGAATAATATTCTCTAAGCAAATGATATAAACAAACTAGACTACAGCATTTTTAAGAGCTAGGAAAAATATATTTTTTTCTACCAAAAAATTCACTTCCTATCTAAAGATATATAAAATACTAAGAAAGAAGGAAATTTTTTTAAAATGCCAGGACTATTGACTGCTGTAAAAATGGCTGATGATCATCATTATAATACTTACAGAAAAATCAAGAAAAAAGTATCAAAGTACAAAACAAATAGTATTAGCAAATGATAAAACAGTCCATTAGGTAGAAAGTCCTTTATCAACAGGAGCACATGCCACAAAAGCTGGAACACAGACATTCACAGCAGACAGAAAACAGGAGAATACATAAAACATGAAACTGGAACACTGTCCCATGTTTATCCCAAACTCAGAGACAACCAAGAAGGAGGTCTGTCTTCTCTGACACTCTAAGCAATTCCTAGCACAATCCTATTGCATAATTTACCGACCGTAGTACTAAAAATACCAAGAAACAGCAAGGAGCCAGAAAATACCAAGAGGATCAATCCTAAATGTGATCTCACAGTATATTACAAATGCAGACATGGAAGCAACTTGGAATTGTTATGACAAGAGACAATAGGCGATATCCATGGGAAAATAGTACAGATGGGAGTTTAGCGGTCTGTAAATGTACTTCATAATTCTTATCAAAACTCTATTGGTATTATTTTCAGGAATGGAGACATAATACTGAAAGGTGGAGAATTTACTAGAATACCAAAGCTCCAAAATTCTGAAGACAATAAATAAACCTAAAGGTATTAATTCTGATCATTTTATAATATATTAAAATCATAGAAATAAAAGACATTTAATAACTGTATGAAGGCATAATCAGTGATGTGAATTAATAAGGAGAGCATCACTTACATGTTTATTCAAATAAAATTTTGCCTCCATTATCAATTCTTCTGTGGAAAGACTTCTCACACCTATAACAGAATAATTGTGAGATCTTTCTCAGTGGAAGCCTCTAGAATTATTTCTAGTGAAACAGAATGTGGCAAAACTAATTTTATGTCCTACTTCCACATTCACCAGATTCACTTGCTATCCCTTCGCCAATCCCTCCACCATACCTGGATCCTTAGCTACTGTATCCTCCCCACTTTCCAGAGCTCTTTGTTCTGCTCCACAGGTGAGCAGGTTTGGATGATGAGTGAGCCCTGCAATTGAGAGACTCTTTTTAGACGGTACCTAGATTTCTACCACATTACTGTGCTCAGTGGATGAAGACAGGAATCTATAGATGATTCCCCAATTGTCTTGCAGAGTCAGAATACTGTAAATATTTAGAAAGCACTTCCAGTGAGTATTACTTGACTTCACTGCCAATCTCAATCACAGCTCAGTTAAAACTCAGGAGCAGAACTGAATGACAATCTCAAACATAGCTCAGGAACTGAATGACTGGAATGACAATATTATACACAAATGAGTTAGTGAATTTATCATGGACTAAATATGATGGAAGACTTACCTCTCCCAAAGGGACACACACTTACAGATTAGTTAGTCAAGAAACGAGGAGAAACAAGGGAGACTACAAGCAAACTATTCTCAGCCATAGAAACCAGACTGCTGCAATTCTGCAACATCCAGTTGCAGGGTCTTGCACTGCCCCTGCTCCTGGGAGAAGTCCACAGTCAAACCACTGGCTGTCAACAAACCACAAAGTAAAACACAACAGTTTGAACAGTTGTGTTGATGCACACCTTGGCTCATACCCTGGTCACTATCCTGCCTTAAGAGGCCAGAAGCTATTTGCAGCTATTATAAAGGGTTGATGTTTCCCTTATTTCTTTTTCAGCGCTTTTATCTTTAGTGTATAGGAGGGCTACTGAATTCTTTGAGTTAATCTTGTATCCTGCTACATTGCTCAATGTGTTTATGAGCTGTAGAAGTTCCGTGGTAGAATTGTGTGGATCACTTATGTACACAATCATATCATCTGCAAATAGAGACAGTTTCATTTCTTCAAGTTACCTTAGAGTAACGATGACAAAAACTTTAAATCACTGAAGAAAGAAATTGAAGAGGATATCAGAAAATGGAAAGATCTCCCATGTTCCTGGATAGGTAAGATCAATATAGTAAAAACGGCAATTCTACCAAAAGCAATCTACAGATTCAATGCACTTCCCATCAAAATCCCAACACAATTTTTTTTACAGACCTTGAAAGAAAATACTAGATTTTACTTGGAATAACAGGAAAGCCAGGACTACCAAAACAATTTTGCTTAACAAAAGAACCTCAGAAGGCATCACCATCCCTGACTTCAATTTATACTATAGAGCTACAGTAATAAAAACAGCCTGGTACTGGCATAAAAATAGACTTGTGGACCAATGGAATTGAATCGAAGATCCTAACAATTAACCCAAAAACCTATGAACACCTGATCTTTGACAAAGAGGCCCAAAATACTCAGTGGAAAGAAAGATAGTATCTTTAACAAATGGAGTTAGCATAGCTAGATGGTAGTGTGTAGAAAAATGCAAATAGTTCCAAGCCTATCACCCTGTACAAAACTCAAATCCAAGTAGATCAAAGGCCTCAACATAAACCCAGCCACACTGAACCTGATAGAAAAGAAAGTGGGAAATACTCTCCAACATATAGGCATAGGTGACCACTTCTTAAATATAACATCAGTAGCACAGACACTAAGAACAACAATCAATAAATGGGACCTCCTGAAACTGAGAAGTTTCTGTAAAGCCAAAGATACAGTCAATAAGACAAAAACAACAGCCTACAAAATGGGAAAAGATTTTCCCCAGCCCTACAAGTGACAAAGGACTGATCTCTAAAATACAGAGAACTCAAGAATCTAGAGCCCAAAACCTTCAATAACCCAGTCAAAAAGTGGGGTTCAGAACTACAAAGGGAATTCTCAGCAGAGAATTACAAATGGCTGAAAGGCACTTGAAAAAGTGTGCCACATCTTTAGTCATCAGAGAAATGCAAATCAAAACAACTTTGAGATCCCACCTTACACTTGTCAGATTGGCTAACATAAAAGACACAGATGGCAGCCTATGCTGGAGAGGTTGCAAAGCAAGGGGAACACTCCTCCATTGTTGGTGGGAGTGTAAGCTTGTTAAGCCACTCTGAAATGCAGTATGGAGGTTTCTCAGAAAACTGGGAATCAATCTCCCCAAAGACCCAGCAATACCACTATTGGGCATATACCCTCAAGATGCATATTTGCACTCCAAAGGCAACTATGTTCATAGCAGCATTATTCACAATAGCAAGAACCTGGAAACAACCTAGATTCCCCTGAACTTAAGAAAGGATTAACAAACTATGGTACATTTACACAATGGAGTAATACTCTGCAGTGAGAAAAAATGATAAAAAAATTTTATCCTAAAATTTGCAGGCAAATGGATGGATTTGGAGAATATCTTCCTCAGTGAGTTCTCACAAACTCAGAAAGATAAACAGGGGATGTACTCACTCATTGCTGGACTTTACACAAAAAAAGCTAAGTATGTCCAAGCTGCAAAACACAAAGGCTGAACAGCTTGGGATCTGAAACACCTTGGATTGGCACCTTGGATCCCACTCCCTCCAGAGGAACACCTGACCCAGTCTTGACGTTGGGGTGAGGACAGTGGATCTGCCGGGAGTGGATGCTGAACTAAACCATATTGGGACCTTGGGACCTCCTACCTTGCTGATGGAGAAAAGAGGAAGTGACTGGGAGGGACGAGAGGGGGAAGGGAGCCTGAGCAAGGGGATACACGGATAAAAAAAAATATTACTTTTATATTTCATAATTTAAAAAAAAGAGGCAGTTATGACCCTTAGAGAATTCTGGAGGATGGGATGTGGTGCAGGGCTCAGCCATTCCATGGAGCTTACAACCTGGAAATTGAACCCCATGATTAAGTGTTAATAGACATGCTATATTTCCTCATTAAGCAATACTTCAGGCCCCACTGTACTTTTCCACTATCATAATGCATATGATCCAAAGACAGTATAAAAACCCCACTCTATGCTTAGTCGCCTCTGTCTCTCTTCCTTTACAGAGCAGCCACCATTCTATGTTCCTAATAAATCTCTTGCATAAGGATTGCTGCATGGTGTCCCTTTGTTGTATTCCCTGGCTTTTGATTGCAAAGATGCCCTTGCTCTCAAAATACTCTTACACTTCCTCTCATGACTAATATCTAAAAGTTTTCCCTGAATACCAAGACCCGGGTATAGCACAGAAGTTAGCAGGGATGTTGTACATTTCAAAAGCTTTATTCTTATCAACATAATAGAAACCTCTTTGCAAATATCAACAGATAAATTCAAATATTCTACTAGAGTATTTTTTATTAGAATATTTTGGCAACCAGAGAATCTATGTTAAAGAAAATAAAATAATTAGTCCAAATCATATGATCTAAAATATACTGATAAGGGAAGACATCCACAACCAAATTTCGGAGGCGGCTTCCTCATTAACAGCACAGAAACTGTTCTCATCCCAGCTCCGTCCTCTCCTGTGTCCCAGCCCCGCAGCTCCTCTGACCTGGGAGGTTCCAGGGCCGCCGGGCTGCGGTTCCCGCCTCTGCGCTGCTGACGGTGACTTTCCCAGGCCGCCCCGCGCGGCGACTACGGCTCCGGGGAGTTTTCAGGACCCGTGACACCCGCCGTGTCCTCCGCACCCAGGCAGGACCACGCGATTACCTACCTTGCAAGCCTGGGAGCAACGACAGGGACTAGGAACGTGGCAAACCTGCCTTTGGATCTTCCTTCTAACTTACTGGGCCTCAGTGAGGAGACTTTCTAGCTTCCGTTACGTCACAGCTCTAACCCCTCCCACTTACACATGTCCTCTACACTTCACCAATGGCCAACAACCTCCTCCATCAGCTGTTTCCGGATGTGTGTGTGTGTTGTTTGTGTATCCCTCCGCCCTTGTGTGTGTGTGTGTGTGTGTGTGTGTGTGTGTGTGTGTGTGTGTGTGTGTGTGTGTGAGCGCGCGCGTGCACGCGCGTTTGCATCCCTCCGCGCTCTTGGAGACCTGTACCTCCCACTTTGTCTCAGGCTGTCTTCCACACAGCTCCAGCTGTCAGGCTGCCCTGGACCTGCTCTGCACAGCCTCCCCACATGCTTGCTGCCAGCCTAGACCAGAACTGGATCTAGGAGGACGCTGCACCCCGGTGTCTGAACCCATAGTGTGAGTTTGAGCCCTTTAGATAAAAGACAGACAACCTAACCTCGACTGCACTACCAGGCTTCTGGGATACATTAAGTACACTAAACGGTAACAGGGTAAATTCAGATACCAGCGTCCCAGCGCTAATACGCAAACATGACAAGGAAAGACCAAATACTACAATTTCGACTTATTAAAACATATCAAGAACTTGGATTTTTAAAATAAATGGGTGTCTCCAGCAATAATCAGCTCATTGCTATCAGCCCAGGTTGCTTTCACCACTAGATGGTTGTTTTTTATCATTTTTCAAACTCAGAAACAAGTTTGTCTTCTGCAATTCATACTAAAGGTATTTGGGGATGAATACCTTTCAAACAGTTTCTCTAACTGTTTGAAAAAAAATTGCACTGGTGGATGCAAAGACTTGCTGTCACAGGTGCAGAAAATGAGCAAGGTATATGGTCCCAGTTCTAAAAACATCAGTAACACCATCCAGTCCAAGGATCTGGGAACACCAAGAAAGGGAAGGTAGAAAGAAAATAGTAGAAAGTGAAAGAGGAGGAAGGGCTAAGACATGACATGCTCTGGACTCCACACAGCTGTTGTAATCAATAACCAACAGCAGCTGTACTTACCGGCATTGACCTCACTTTAGACTACAATCAGTGTAGGAAAGGGAAAGGCTCACAGGGTCTTTTACTCTTGAGCTCTTAAATGTTTGGCATGGATAGGTTCTCTTGTTTTTGTTTGTTTGTTTTGAGACAAAGTTTCTCTGTGAAGCCCTGGCTGATCTGGAACAAGTTCTGCAGACCAGGCTGGCCTTGAACCTAGAGATCTGCCTGCCTCTGCTTCATGAATTCTGTAATTAAAGGCTGCATTTCCACTGCCCAACTATGGATACATTTAAAGAGAAGAATTACTGCCTTTACTTTCAATTTTCTGCCGAGCCCACCAGGCTTCAACACATAGATCCAAACCCACAGAAGGCTCTTGTTTTAGTTTGGTATGCTATATGCACATGGAAACCTGTCTATTTCAATTAGAGTTTGTTTATTTAGTAAAATAGAAATCTTTAATGTTAGCGAACAAAAGATCCACTAGTGCAAATAGGACTATCAAGTATGTGGTGAGGTTACTTTAAGTAGTTGTGAAGATATGATGTTTAAAGTGATACATAGTTGGGCAAGACCATGCAAATCTATAAATTCAGCACTCAGGAGGCAAGGGCAAGGAGAACTCTGAGTTCAAGGCCAGCCTGATCTACATAGAGATTCTAGGACAGCTGGTAACACTAAGAGAGATCCTTCTCCAAAACAAAGAAAACACATCTCAGAAGAATAGCTTTTATGGTACCAGAAGCCCAATGCAATCTTCCAATGGAGGAAGCCACTACACAGGCTTATCCAGCTATGATGACTATGAACCACATCAGTGATCATCATGGTACAATAACCTAAGAGTGCAGTAGTGGCAAGCATACCTTAGTGGTACCCAACAGCTCTCTAAGTAGACATAAGTCTCTCATAACAAAAGAGAAACCCAACCATAATTGGTACTGGAAACCTAGCTACCTACTCAGTGCTGATGAAGTCATGACTCTTGGAGGGGAACCAACAACAACATCTTTCCTAAATCGGCATCATCCTTCACAAAAATCTAAAGGTTTTCTTGTACCCAAAGAAACATGTAGTCTTCAAACCTTATTAATGAATTTTCTCTTTGCATCAGACAGAACCTAATAAAATAACTACAACTAGCAAAAATCCAGGGTCATGGACACCAGGCGACACCAAGCCCAATGGATGCATCTACAAAACTCTTCTTTACTCAAAGCTCAAGGAACATTTTTGAAAAAGATGAATAAAGAGAATAAGAATCATAGAATCATGGAGTTTGCTGTGAGATTGTGTCTCCTAGTGAGGCCAGAAGTTTCATTCATAAAAATCTCACCTGCATGACTGCCTAAACGTGTTCTGAACAAGGACAAAAATTATAGTTTTGCTAAATGGAATGGCATTCAATCCACCAATAATCTTGGGCTATCTGACCAGAAAGAGGTGGTGCTTCTTTGCCTGCATTAAGTGACCTCTTAAAATAAAAAAGACAATTGTCATACTTCCTTCTTGGTGTAACCAGACACTGGACAGTCAGGTGCTTACTTCAGATAAGTTTTATCCATTACTCTGAGACTGGCTACAAATATTACAGCCAGTCACTATGAGATTTAACAATAGTTTCAGGGTTTTTTTTCTTTCTTTCTTTCTTTCTTTCTTTTATACGATCCCACAGAGATACCACCACCTCCCAGACAGGTTGTTTTCTCAGGGTTATGGACAAATGTCATCTGTTAGGGATGGTTATACATTGTATTAAGGTTGGGGGTAGAACAATAAAGTTAGATTCAGGGGTGTCTTTTGGAAAAGAGAAAAAGGAAAATAGATATTAAGGCAGATTATTATATCTACTGGAAAACTAATTTAGCAAACTATCAGCCTTAGATAATTTGCACTGATATGGGTTCTTGTTTATTTATACAAATGTAAAGTATTTTTCTATTTCTATTTAAAATAACTTGCATATTGATACAAATTCAAAACTAAATTTGTCATATTATACATATGGTCATACTTCTGTTTAGAGTATTTTGTATATTGATACAAATGTAAAATTATATTTGCTATACCTTTCCCTTGATTGAATTTGAGGCTTGCTCTATAAAACTACTATAAAAACATAGTAAAAAAAAATGACTTGGAGAGTATATTGATGTTTTGTTGATGATCATGTTATTAATCTGCCATCTAAGTATTATCAATAATTACCAACTTTTACTACTGTCAACTCAGGTGAAAAAAAACCTGCTTTGCAGTAGGTAGTTGGTAATGCATAGATTCATAACTATTCAGAAGGTACTAACAAGCAATAAAATTAGAGCAATTTTTCATCATGACCTGGTGGGGGCGTGTCCCATGAGTCTTCACTCCACAAGGGACCAATAGCTGTTAAAGGCAGCTATATTGTTTCAGAGTAGAGTGAATACTTAGTCATTTTTCTTTAGTACTTCAAAATTAATTTCTGTATATGTCTGTATGCCCGTGGGGGTTTCTTTGTAGACTTGGGGCTTTTTAGCTTTGTGTTAAAGACAGGGTTTCTCTATGCAAACCAGGCTGGCCTCAAACTCAAGAGGATTACAGGATTCAGTCTGCCTTTGGAGTTTTGTAATCTCTTTGTAAGCATGCCCATGTTATCACATTCATAGCCTATCTCTTTACAGTTTCTAACTTTCTTGCTATGTGTAACAGGGACCTGTCCTTAGTAGCCCTCCAGACCTAAACACAACTGACTCTATGATGAAAGTGCCATTCAGGTTATAAAACTGAGCAAGTAGACACCACTTGTCAAAAAATTAAAACAAAAGCCCAATCCTTCAAAATCCATCTAGTTCTGGGAGAAGTCTCAAACCTTGACAGCTAACTTCGATAGCTCTGCTTCTGACTATTAGTGATAAATGAAGTATGGCAATCTAGAACTCAGTTTTTGTGCTTAAAAGCTCACCCTGAGATGCTAGGTGTTACAATAAGATCTCAAACACCCATTGTAGTCACTGGTTGCCAATACTTTCTATTGGCCTGAACCCATGTTTGAGCAGCCACCTTTGGAAAATATCCCACAAAAGAAAGGTTTGACTCTAGTAGGAAAATTCTGAAGGTCAACAAAAGATGAGATTTTCATGAAAGCATTTTCTTTTATGGTGAATTTGCTTTTATGTGGGCAATTTTGGCACTGGGGAAAGGATTTATCAAATTGAATGCATTTCAGGGTTGGAATTATATATGGTATATTTTTATATGTTTTCTCAGAACTGTAAATTTTGTAATATACAACAAAATTAGAGGGCTTCTTTTTATGTTACTACATTTTGTCCCTATTACAATTTTTTTCTTGTTTACATGTGTTTATGTAGTTCTGGCTGACCTCTATAGACCAGGATGGCCTCTGACTCACAGAGATCTTCTTGGCTTTGCCTCCCGAGTGCTAGCATTAAAGGTTCTCACCACTACATTCACCATTATTATGAATCATTAAATGTTAAACACAATAAATGTTTTATTACAGCTTTTCTGAGGGGTTGATGATATGGCTTAGTGGTGAAGAGCATGGCTACTCCTCCAGAAGGCCAGGATTCAATTCCAAACACATATACCAAGTCACTATTTTCTTTTAATCCAGCCAGCTTTTGGGGATTTCATGACCTCTTCTGGCCTCTCCAGGCACCAGGCATATATGTAGTACACAGAAATACTTACTTACAATGCAAGCACACACAAAACCAAACCAAAACAAAAAATTTTCCCATAAAATTTTATTTTTATATAAACACTGTGAAATTTTTTTAAGATTTAAATCTTCATTAAAGACACAAGTTTTATATTTTTATTTTTTTATTGTGATTTCTAAGCAGAGAACTCCAGATAAAGCTGTGTCACATTATTTGAAATAGTATTTTTTTTCCAGTTTGAATTTTCTGATGTCTTCTAAATCTCAAAATCTTGTTACATTCTTTGTATTTGTAAGGTCTCTCTATACAGTATGAACTCTCTGATGTATTCTAAGATGTGAATTACGGGAAAAGGACTTGTCACATTCACTACATTTGTAAGGTTTCTCTCCAGTATGAACTTTCTGATGTTGTCTGAGAGTTGAACACTCAGTAAAAGATTTGTCACATTCCTTACATCTGTAAGGTCTCTCTCCAGTGTGAACTCTCTGATGTGTTCTAAGATGTGAGTCCTGGGTAAAGGACTTGTCACATTCTCTACATTTGTAAGGTTTCTCTCCAGTATGCATTTTCTGATGGCGTTTAAGTGCTGACAACTGATGAAATGACTTTCCACATTCTCTGCATCCATAAGGTCTCTCTCCAGTATGAATTCTCTGA
This sequence comes from Sigmodon hispidus, assembly GCA_004025045.1. Classification (NCBI taxonomy): domain Eukaryota; kingdom Metazoa; phylum Chordata; class Mammalia; order Rodentia; family Cricetidae; genus Sigmodon; species Sigmodon hispidus. Next base: position 27,269 of record PVIH01005592.1, read on the forward strand.
TGTGTTCTAAGATATGAGTCCTGGGTAAAGGACTTGTCACATTCCAGACATTTGTAAGGTTTCTCTCCAGTATGAATTTTCTGATGACTTCTAAGATTTGAGAGCACAGTAAAGGATTTGTCGCATACCTCACACTTGTAAGGTTTCTCCCCAGTATGAATCTTATGATGCCTTCTAAGAGTTGAGTTCAAGGTAAAGGATTTGTCACACACTTCACATTTGTAAGGCTTCTCACCAGTATGGATTATATAATGCCTTTTAAGATGTGATAAGTCAAGAAAGGATTTACCACATTCTTTGCATTTGTACAATTCCTCTAGAGAATGAGTTTTCTGATGTCTTCTAAATGATGAATAGTGGGTAAAGGAACTGTCACACTCATTACATTTGTAAGGTTTCTCTCCAGTATGGAGTCTGTAATGTCTTCTTAAGTGTGCAAGCCAATGAAAGAATTTGCCACATTCCTGACACCTATAATGCTTCTCACCAGTGTGAATTTTTTGATGTCTTCTGAAGTTAGAATAGTGGGAAAAGGACTTGTCACATTCCTTACATTTGTAAGGCTTCTCTCCTGTATGCATGTTCTGATGGCTTTTAAGTGCTGAGGACTGATGAAAGGACTTTCCACATTCTCTGCATTTATAAGGTTTCTCCCCAGTATGGAGTCTTTGATGTGTTTTCAGACTTGAGCACTGAGTAAAGGATTTGTCACAAACAGTGCACTTGTAAGGTTTCTTTCCTGTATGAATTCTCTGATGCTTAGTAAGAGTTGACTTCACAGTAAAGCATTTGTCACATTCCTTACATTTGTAAGGCTTTTCTCCAGTATGTATTCTCTGATGTACAGTGAGGCTTAAGGCAGTACTGAAGCACTTCCCACATTTCCCACACTGATGTGGTTTCTCTCCCATGTAGAATTTTTGTTGCAAATCACTGTATGCAGAGTCAAAATAGTCATCATATTCTCCCTGCCGGTGCTCTCTATTTGCAGTGTAGAGTCTCTGATCTTGAGTAATATTGGAACACAAATTTAAGGATTTCTCACAGTCTTTAGATTTGCAAGGTTCTTCTCCAGTGTGCAAGCTTTCATGTCTATCTGGGTTTGATGAGTCAATAGAAGCATCCCTGTGATTACTGCAGCTATAGTTATTAGAGTTTTCGGTAGTTTCACTTGTTCTATAAAGCGCACATGTGGAGGGGTCATGAAGCATTTTGCCAAACTCATTACACTTACAACACTCCTTTTCATTACTCACATGATATTGGACAGGGTCACATATGCAATAATTCTCTGCAAATGAGTACAAGTCATATTAACATGGCTTGTTCAGACTAAACACTTGATAAATGACTGTCTCCCTAAATTCTCTCTTAAGATACATCAACTAGCACCTATTTAGAATAGAGTTCTCACTAGTCAACTTTTATCATCACTGTAATTTATGATTTCTCACAAAAACAGAGTGATAGCCTTCAAGGAAGTTGAAGCACATAAGTGAGGAATAATGACTTAGCTTGTGGTTGAAGGTTATTTACTGATTATATTTAAAATATGTCACTATTTAAAATTTTTTTTCTCAGAAATTGATGAAGTAGAGTTTAATCTAATCCCAGGCTCACAAGATTTACTTAAAATGTACAGCAATGAAGATTAATAGTTCAGAATACCCAATTCCTTTTATGGTTAAAGGATTATTGAAAAACATTAAATGGTTTACTTTTTTCTAAATAACATGTTAGATTCTTCAAAAGTACAAAATGCAAAGCAAGTATTACATCAGAAGTTCTAAACCAGCTATTCTCATCCTGTTGGTCATGAATATCTGCTAATACATTATTTCTGATGACCCTACAAACTGAGGCATTTGCTTAGTAGCAAAGTTATAGTCAAGAATTAGCAACAACAACAAAAATCTATGGTTGGAAGTCAACAAAACATAAAGAACTCTATTAAAGAATTGTAACATTACCAGGGTTGAGAATCACAGCTCTAGACCATTTGAGGCAGGGGTTTCGTGAGCAGCTAGTGCTTATTTCTATCCACCATTGGCATACATGCAAGGAAGGCAATTAAAGAATAATCCTACTTCACTTAGTCTTGATAGACTGAGAATTTTATAAAATTATTACAATAAAATATAAGCATAGTCAAATAAAACTGCATTTTGTGCTAGTATTAACTCATCATAATTCAGGTACAATATGACCCAATACCTTCTAACAGTTATAATAGCCAAAATACATCCTTGGGCCAGGATATCATACTAAATGCAACTTTCAGAAATCCTTTCAAGTGCACTGACTATTACAAAAGCATTCTAAGCTCTATTTTACTTTTTCACTTAAAGCCATCACTGATGTTCTGCTCACTCACTAGCCTAACCTAGTCATGGCTACTCTCTTCTCTCTCCACATCCCAGGGCAATCTAATTTGCTCCAGACCACTCCTAACATACATACAATAATCCATGTGTTTTGTGGGGCAATCTATGATGAATGCTAGAATTTTTAGAAAGAATACAGACTTCTAACACAGTACTGTCTTTAGTATATAAAGAGAACACAAGGGAGAGGAATGTAGGAATCATTTTCCAATTGCAACTTCCTGTCAGAATTTCAGCATATTTAGGGAAAATATTCAGTTTTCATATCTTGAATTTTCTCACAACTTAATCAATGTCAAGTGCAATGACAGACATGGAGCTTTAAGATATGAGTGGAAATACTACATGCTACTGAGTTTCTGAATATATCATAAAACCTACATGAAGGGTTCATGATATCTATAAAACATACATAGAAAACAAAACAAACAAAAAAAAATAAGAAAAACTTCTTTCTACTACTAAGCATTCCCTATTCTACTTTTGTTTTCCAAGACAGCCTAAAAGAGAGCTCTCAACCTATAAAGTCAGTACATACAAAGCCTGACTTAGGAATTCTAAAAGCAAAATGTTCTCACCCACATACACCAGGTTGCTGTAATTCTCCAACATCACATCAGTGTACAAAGTCCTCTGAGCAGAGTTCAGGCATTCCCACTCCTCCTGGGAGAAGTCCACAGCTATATCCCTGAATGTCAACAGACCCTGAAACACAAAGTACAGTTTATGTTTCTACTAGATAGAGTGTTTTCCTGGATATAAGGAAACATAAATAAATTAGGTAACTAGATGAGTAAAGACAATTACTCAAGAATATAATTTCTATTATAGTTGACTTTTGTAACAAATTAGTTCTAATTTTGTGAAAACAGGATGACACAATAGTCTCACAAGCAATATACACAAAACAACATACATTTAAAAATCTGGACATGGCTATTTATTTGGTATAGATGTAGTGTTATATTGCATAAATGACAGCAGACATGTCTCAGAAGGAAAATTTGTAAGGAAAAAAATGAGTTTTTAAATGTTATGTCTGAACTTCATGCCAAAATACTGACAGTAAATTATCCTTTCTGTTCTTGGGCATTATATAATTCCATTGTAACATGCTCAGTTCATATGTTTAAACTCTAGGTCCAATGCCACACCATCAAAGAGCAAAATGGTAGATTGGGAAGACAAAATTTATGATTAAATAGTTGATAGGCAAAGAGCTTGTTTTTCCCCCACAGTAAAAAGAAACATAACAACAATGTATATCGTGAATTTTTATCTTTAACATATGAAATCTAGTAGTATATGGAATTAATTTTAAGAGAATATTGGGCCACTTACTAGGCATATAGAAAAATCAACATCAGCCATATCTGAGATAATTCAAAATTTTCTAAAAATTTGCAGAAGCTGACTTAGACAATAATTTTGAATTTTTAAAGATTTCATTTGAAAAAAAGTTATTAAAAAAATGATGATGACCACAGACAGACACCTTCAAACTGGAGACCAGTGTCCAGAGCACATGCAGAGGTGAGCAGATTCCAGCTACTGGGACACCCAGAAAATTCCTCTCTAAGGAACAAAAGACGACAAAGACTGAAATAGAAAATCTGAAGAAGAGAACTGGAAGTACAGCATCCAAGAGATGGAAGAAAGAATCTATGGAGTGGAAGACTCAATCCATATTCATTAGTCAGAGAATACCAAAAAGAAAAAAAAATCCAAAAAAAGTCAAAACACAAAACATTCAGGAAATTTGGGACATCATCAAAAGACCAAACCTGAGAATAATAGGAACAGAAGAAAAATAGCAGCTTAAAGGCACAGATAATGTAATAAATAAAATCATAGAAGAAAACTTTCCAAACCCAAAGAAGGAAATGCCTATAAATATATAAGAAGATTATAGAACAACAAATAGATTAGACTCCCCTAAAATAGTCTGCTTGCCACATAATAATCAAGTCACAAAATATACAGAACAAAGAAAAAAATTTTAAGAGCTGAAAAAGAAAAGGGCAACTTAGCTATAAAAGTAGACCCATCAGAATAACACCAGAGTATTCAGTGGAAAGAATGAAAGCAAGAAGGGCTTGCTCAGAAGTTATACAGACACTAAAGGAACATGGCTGCCAAGCCAGACTACTATACCCAGCAAAACTATCAATCACCACAGATGGAGTAAGAAAGATATTTCACGACAAAATCAGATTTCAACAATACTTAACCACAAATCCAGCCCCACAGAAAGCACTAGAGGAAAAACTCCAACCTAAGAATCCCAGATACACCCATGAAACCACAATCGATAAGCCCACAGAAGAAAACCATAGAAGGGAAATACATACAAGCTACCACCAAAATGACAGGAAATAACAATCAGTGGTCATTAATATCCCTTAATATCAATAGACTCAATTTACCCTAAAGATGCACATTTGCACTCCAAAAGCATTAGCACAACTAAGTTCATAGCAACATTATTTGTAATAGCAAAAACCTGGAAACAACCTAGATGCCCCTCAACCTAAGAATGGATTAACAAACTATGGTACATCTACATAATGGAATACTACTCAGCGGTAAGAAAAATATGAAATCCCAAAATTTGCATGCAAATGAATGGATTTGTAGAATATTCTCCTGAGCAAGGTCTCACAAACCCAGAAAGATAAGCAGGGGATGTACTCACTCATTAGTGAACTCTAAATAAAAAAAAGCAAAAGATGTCCAAGCTACAAACCACAACCACTGAACAGCTTGGGATCTGAAACACCTTGGACTGGCACCTTGGATCCCACTCCCTCCAGAGGAACACCTGACCCAGTCTTGATGTTGGGGTGAGGAAAGTGGATCTGGCAGGAGGGGATGCTGAACTAAACCATATTGGGATCTTGGGAACTCCTGCCCTTGCTGGGAAGGAGATAAAGAGATGTGGAGAAGAGAGTAACTGGAAGGGATGGGAGGAGAAAGGGAGCTTGAACAAGGATATACATGGATAAGAAATATGACTTTATTCATAAAAATAAATTATTAATAAAAAAAGATAGTATTTTCAACAAATGGTGTTGGTATAACTGGATGGTTGTTTGTAGAAAAATGAAAAAAGATCCAAATCTATCACCCTGCACAAAATTCAAATCCAAATGGATCAAAGAACTCAACATAAACCCTGCCACACTAAACTTGATAGAAAAGAAAGTGGAAAATACCCTCCAATGCATTGGCACAGGTGACCACTTCTTAAATATAATAATACCAGTAGCACAGACACTAAAAACAACAATAAGTGGGATCTCCTGAAGCTGAGACACTCTGTAAAGCTAAAGACATGGTCAATAAGACAAAAACGACAGCCTACAGAATGGGAAAAGGTTTTCACCAATCCTACAAGTAACAGAGGATTGATCAATGAAATATATAGGGAACTCAAGAAATTGGAGCCCAAAGCCTTAAATAGCCCAATTAAAAAATGGGGATCAGAACAAAAAAAAATGAATTCTCAGCAGAGAAATTACAAATGGATGGAAGGCATATAAAAATTGCTGAATATCTTCAGCCATTAGAGAAATGCAAATCAAAACAACTTTGGGATTCTGCTTTATACCTACAAGAATGGCTAAGATAAAAAACACAGATAACAGCCTATGTTGGAGATGATGCTGAGCAATGAAAATGCTCCTTCATTGTTGGTGGGAGTGTAAGCTTGTTCAGCCACTCTGGAATGCAGCATGGCAGTTCCTCAGAAAACTGTGAATCAATCTCCCCAAGGATCCAGCAATACCACTTCTGGGTGTATACCCTAAAGATGAACATTCACACCCCAAATACATCAGCTCAACTATGTTCATAGCAGCATTATTTGTAATAGCAAGAACCTGAAAACGACCTAGATGCCCATCAACTGAAGAATGTATTAACAAACTGTGGTACATCTTAACAATGGAGTACTACTTACTCAGCAGTAAGAAAAATATAAAAATAAAAATAAACTGATCAAAGTCCAAAAACACATCAAATAATGTTTAAGTTACAGCTCAGCAAGTACAGTTTAGTGTAACTGTGAATGCAGTCTGACGTAATGCAGACTTCTTGTCAGTAATGAATATGTTAAATTCTCTAAATTATAGTCATTTTTCTGAGCTTTGAAAATACAATATAGCTTAAAAAATGACTCAAGAAAGAATTTGCACTAATGTGTCTGAATTATAATCCTCAATATGTTCTTTTTAGTACCTCTGCTGAATTGTGTAACAGAACTTTAGCTTAGTAGTGTTTATGACTCTTCTATTTCTTTGAAAATGCAAAGATGTGGTGACAAATTCTGTCTGAGTCATGAGTCAGGAACAGGAATGCAAACCTGCAGATGAAAACTCATTCCCCAAATCTCTACTTTAAAACACTGCAGCTTCAGGGTAGGAGAGTAGGGTCATGACTCTCACAGAAACTGCTCAGAGCAAAGCAATCATGAGGAATATTCTTTCTGTATCAAATGTGATTGCTTATGCACATCAATCAGTCAGTGATCCAAGACATTATTCCTGATGCATTTCACATAATGCTATATACAATTCCTAACCAGAAAGAAACATCTGCCAAATTGGATTCTGTTTGAAGAAAATAAAACAAAAACAAAACTGATCTCTACATTAGGAAGTTACCACTGAGTATCCTAACCAACTGAGTGATGTGAGTAGCAATTCTCCTGAGAAAAACAGTTATCAGGGGCCATTATACACATGGACACATCACCACTGCTGTGATATTAAATGCCCAAAAGAAATAAAGTAGAATACAATCTGAATATATACATAAGAACATAAATATCATGGCAAGGTCAATTCACATAGACCTGTCATGTTCAGTATCTATAGTGTACTTAAATCTTAGTATTAGGAACCAAGTATTACCTAGCATTAAGAACCAAGATATGTCTCTCTTTTAATTCCACACATTTCTAAGATGTTGTTCCAACTACTTCATGTATTCCAATATGCATTTTTTAACCATGATTTGAGGAAAGGGGACATATGCCACAAATAGAGTCTACATGCCACATGAGCTCAGGCTCAAAAATATATAAGTCAATCCTCCACAATAATTGAGCATCAACATATTTTTAGTCATATTTACCAGTAGAAATAGTTTCAAAATTATAAGTCATTAATGCACATGGGATATTTGCCTCTCACCTCCAAAAAACCTGGGGAGAGCAGAATAGAGATAGGCACTACAAGAGATGTAAAATTATAGAATTCTATTGTGTGGCTGTAATCATAAACACAGTAGGGTATGGGAATAAACATAGATATGAGAATAACAGAATGAGATACACAACACAGAAAGAAAACCATTAATCCATCCCCACTTAATATTTGGCAAAGGAAGAAAAAGATACATTAGAAAAATATAGTCTTTTGAACAAATGCTGCTGGCCAAAATGGATCCAACAGGTGAATGAAATTAGATACTTAATCTTTCAGATTATACAAAAAAGTACAATCAAAATAGATTAAAAACCTTATTTAAAACTACTCAGACAAAAAGCTAGAAAATAGGGAATACAAATCAGAATATTTAAAATGGGTAAAGACTTATAGATTAGAAAAATCAGCAAAAGCCAGGAAGTAACCCAAGTATCAACAGATAGGCTATAAGAAAATAAAGTTTCTGTTTATCAATAAAAACAGCCAGCAGAACACATAGACACCCACATAATATGTACCAGTGACACTTTGAATAGTAGCTCACCTCTAGAATTTACCAAGAATTATAGAAATTAAGTAACATGCAAATAAAACTGCCAATTAAAAAATGAGAAAATGAAGTGAATTGACACTTTTATCAATCACCATAGATGGAGTAAACAAGATATTTCATGACAAAGTCATACTGAAACAATACCTATCTACTAACCTGGCCCTCCAGAAAGCATTAGAGGGAAAACTCCAACCTAAGGATCACAGATACACCCATGAAACCACAAACAATCAATAATCCCACAGAAGAAAATCCAAAGAAAGGAAACACATAGAAGCTACTACCAGAAATAGCAGAAAACATTAAATGGTGATCACTAATATGCCTTAATATCAATGGACTCAACTCACCTATAAAAAGGCACACACTAACAAGATGGATACAAAAACAGAAGCCATTCTTCTGCGGCATACAGGAAACATACCTCAACTACAAAAACAGACAAAGGCTCAGAGTAAAGGGTTGGGAAAAGATTTTCCAATCAAATGGTCCTAAGAAACAAGCTGGGGTTGCCATTCTAATATCTAACAAAGTAGACTTTAAGCTAAAAGCAATTAAAAGGGACCAAGATGGAAATTACTTACTCATCACAGGAAAAATTGGTCAAGAGATTTCAATCCTGAATATTTATGCCCCTAACATAAGGGCACCTACCTATGTAAAAGAAACACTACTAAATCTCAAATCCCACATCAGTTCTCACACTCTAATAGTGGGAAATTTCAATACCTCACTTTCACCCCTGGAAAGGTCAACCAGACAGAGACTCAACAGAGAATTAAGGAGTCTAAAAGAGGTTATGATGCAAATGGATTTAGTAGATATCTACAGAAGCTTCCACCCAAATGAAAATGAATATACATGTTTCTCAGCTCCTCATGAAACTTCCTCTAAAACTGACCACATAACTAGTCATAATGCAAACATGAATAGATACAAAAAAATGGAAATAATCCCTTGTATTATATCGGACAACAAGGGCTTAAAGTTAGAGTTCAACAACATAAAAAAAAAAAAATCACAGAAAGCCTACCGACTTATGGAAACTAAAACATCACTCAGCTGAACCACCTCTGGGTCAAGAAAGAAATTAGGAAAGAAATCAAACGCTTTCTAGAATTTAATGAAAATGAATCCACAACGTACCCAAACTTTTAGGACACAATAAAAGCAGTCTTAAGAAGAAAGTTCATAGTTCTAGATGCCTATATGAAAAACCAAGAGAAATCCCACACTAAAGAACTAAGAGCAAAACTGAAAGACTTAGAACAATAAGAAGCAAACTCACCTAGAAGGAGTAGATGGCAGGAAATAATCAAACTTAGAGCTGAAATCAATACAATTGAAACAAAAAGAACAATACAAAGAATCAACGAATCTAAGAGTTGGTTCTTTGAGAAAGTCAGTAAGATAGATAAGACCTTGTCCAAACTAATCAAAAAGCAGTGAGAGAGTGTGTCCAAATCAACAAAATCAGAAATGAAAAGGGGGACATAACAATAGACAGCCAGGAAATTCAAAGAATTATCAGATCATACTTCAAAAATCTATATTCCACAAAAATGGAAAACCTAGAAGAAATGAACAGCTTTTTGGACAGGTGCGATTTTCCAAAACTAAATGAAGACCAGATTAATTAGCTAAACAGACCTATAACCCTAAAGAAAATTGAAGCTGCTATTAAAAGCCTCCCAAGTAAAAAAAGCCCAGGTCCATATGGTTTCAGTGCAGAATTCTACCAAGTATTCAAAGAAGAATTAATACCATTACTCCTCAAACTATTTCACACAGTAGAAACTGAAGAAATATTGCCAAATTCCTTTTATGAGGCCACAATTATCCTAATACCCAAACCATTCAAAAACACAACAAAGAAGGAGAATTACAGACAAATTTCGCTCATGAATGTTGATGCAAAAATTCTCAAAATATTTTGGCAAACTGTATACAACAATACATAAAAAATATCAACCACCATGACATAGTAGGCTTCATCCCTGAAATGTAAGGTTGGTTCATCATATGAAAACCTGTAAATGTTATCCATCACATAAACAAATTGAAGAAAAAAACCACATGATCATATCCTTAGATGCTGAAAAAGCCTTTGACAATATCCAACACTCCTTTATGATAAAAGCCCTGGAGAGATCAGGAATACAGGGGAAATATCTAAATATGATAAAGGCAATTTACAAGAAGCCAACAGCAAACATCAAACTTAATGGAGAAAAAGTAAAAGCAATCCACTAAAATCAGAAACTAGACAAGGATGTCCTCTCTCCCCTTATCTATTCAATATAGTTCTCAAAGTTTTAGCTAAAGCAATAAGAGAACAAAAGGAAATTAAGGGAATACAAATTGGAAAAGAAGTGAAACTATCTCTATTTGCAGATGATATGATTGTATACATAAGTGACCCACATAATTCTACCAGGGAACATCTACAGCTGATAATCACCTTCAGCAATGTAGCAGGATACAAGATTAATTCAAAGAAATCAGTAGCCCTTCTATACATTGAAGATAAAAGGGCTGAAAACAAAATAAAGGAAATATCACCCTTTATAATAGCTGCAAATAACATTAAATACCTTGGAGTAACTATAATCAAATAAGTAACAGATCTATTTGACAAAAATTTTAAGTCACTGAAGAATGACAATAAAGAGAATATCAGAAAATGGAAAGATCTCCCATGTTCCTGGATAGGTAGGATCAACATAGTAAACATGGCAATTCTACCAAAAGCAATCTACAGATTCAATGCACTGCCCAATAAAATCCCAACACAATATTTTATGGACCTTGAAAGAGCAATACTCAACTTCATTTGGAATAACAGCAAAGCCAGGATTGCCAAAACAATTTGCTCAACAAAAGAACCTCAGAAGGCATCACCATCCCTGACTTCAAGTTATACTATAGAGCTACAGTAATAAAAACAGACTGGTACTGGCATAAAAATAGACTTGTGGATCAATGGAATAGAACTGAGGATCAGGGCATTAACCCAAAAACCTATGAACACCTGATCTTTGACAGAGTCTGAAACTATTCAATGGAAAAAAAGTATCTTTAACAAATGGTGTTGGCATAGCTGGACTGCAGTGTTTAGAAAAATGCAAATAGATCCAAGCCTGTCACCCATCACAAAACTCAAATCCAAGTGGATCAAAGATCTAAACATAAACCCAGCCACTCTGAACTTGACAGAAAGAAAAGTGGAAAATACCCTCCAACATATTGGCACAGGCAACCACTTCCTAAATATAACACCAGTGGCACAGACACTAAAATCAACAATCAATTCATAGGACCTCATGAAACTGTGAAGCTTCTGTAAAGCCAAGGACACAGTTAATAGGACAAAATCACAGCCTACAGAATGGGAAAAGATTTTCCCCACTCCTACAAGTGATAGAGTACTCATTTCTAAAATATATAAAAATAGAGCCCAAAACCTTTAATAACTCAATCAAAAAATGGGGTTCAAAACTAAAAAGGGAATTCTCAGCAGAAGAATTACAAATGGCTGAAAGGCACGTGAAAAAGTGCTCATCATCTTTAGCCATCAGAGAAATTCAAATCAAATCAACTTTGAGATACCACCTGACACCTGTCAGATCGGCTAAGATAAAAGACACAGATGACAGCCTATGCTGGAGAGGTTGTGGAACAAGAGGAACACTCCTCCATTGTTAGTGGGAGTATAAGCTTGTTCAGCCACTCTGGAATGCAGTATGGCCGTTTCTCAGAAAACTGGGAATCAATCTCCCCAAGGATCCAGCAATACCACATCTGGGTGTATACCCTAAAGACGCACAGTCGCACTCCAAAGGCATTAGCTCAATTATGTTCATAGCAGCATTATTCACAATAGCAAGAACCTGGAAGCAACTTAGATGCTCCTCAATTGAAGAATGGATTAACAAACTGTAGTACATCTACACAATGGAGTACAACTCAGCAGTAAAAAAAAAAAAAAAAAAAAAAAAAAAAATTATCCTAAAATTTGCAGGCAAATGGATGGATTTAGAGAATATCCTCCTGAGGGTGGTATCACAAACCCAGAAAGATAAGCAGGGGATGTACTCACTCATTAATAAACTCTAAACAAAAAAGCAAAAAGCAAAGCATGTCCAAGCTGCAAAGCACAACCACTGAACAGTTTGGGATCTGAAACACCTTGGACTGGGACCTTGGATCCCACTCCTTCTAGAGGAACACCTGACTCAGTCTTGATGGTGGGGAGAGGAAACTGGATCTGCCAGGAGTGGATGCTGAACTAAGCCATATTGGTAAATTGTGACATTGGGACCTTGGGACCTCCTGCCCTTGCTGAGGAGGAATGGGGAGATGTGGAGAAGAGAGTGTGGCTGGAGGAGGTGGGAGGGAGAACGGACCTTGAACAAGGACATACACAATAGAAAATTTGACGTTATTCATAATAGTAAAAAACGACACACACACAAAAAAAAACAAAAACAAAAACAAAAACAAAAACAAAAAACAAAGACAGAAACACAAATGATCCCAGGACCCTTAAACTGCCACCAGAGAAATACAAACAAAAGCTACTTTGAAATACTGCTTTACTCTGGGCAGAATGGCTTTCATCAACTAACCTGGCAACAAATGTTAGAGAGGATGAGGAAAGAAAGGTTAATGAACTTAACACCAAGCCCAAGCCCAATGAGAGAATGAACACAAGACAGCAAAGCCTCAAGAATTTGTTATCTGATGGCCAGGCAGCACTTCTACTCCAAAAAGATATATACTCCATGGGTTTTTTTTTTATAAATTTATTGCTGGGCAAGCAAGAGCAAGCAGACAGATTACAACGGCTACAGAAAAGCAGTTAGTTTGGGCTATATTACAAAACTGTTTAAACATTTCTAATAACAGACATGGCTCCAGCTGTGACCCAGAGTGAGCAACTTCATGTGTTATCCCCTTCCTGTGTGAGCCAGTCTGAAGGACTTCAGGTGCTATCTCTTTCCTATGAGAGCACCTTTTCTACAACACACTGAATCTGGGTAAAGAACAATCTAACCCTTGGATTGATTTCCTTTCTTTTAGAGTAGACATCTCCACTCTCCTTGGAAGTATTCAAACCCTTGAATCTTCACTTAAAAGCTTCATAGTGGGTTTTAAAATTCACTAATTTTAACAGTATTTATTCTCTGTTTCTCAAAGTGGGCAAGATGGTTGAGAATATAGAGGCCAAAGGTTAGAGAAGCAATAACAGTAAAAGTGGATCTGCAACTGCTGTAACCAGAATTGTTCACCAGGGGGACCATGATAAATGGAATTCAAAACAGTTATAGGAAGCCTATCTTGCTTCTTCCCTCTATCTTTTTCTTTGTTTGAACAGTGAGGCTGTCTTTAATTACTCCTGAATGATTAGCAAATAAAAAACATTGTTTCCCTAAAGCCATACATAAGCCTTCCTGCTGGAGGCATAGGAAATCCACACCTGTCCTATTTTGGAGAAGCGCCTGTGCTAGTGAATCAAGGGACTGAGTCAGATGAGAGACAGACTTTTCCAGTCTGGACATGTCTCAGTCTATCAGTATCTCTAATTCCTAATATATTTTTAGTTTTCCTGTATAAGAGCTGCAGTTCTCTAAGGCTAGGGTGAACATAGCTGGAAAGGCTCTTGGCTATCTCCCTCTGAGGAAGACAGATTCTAGACCTCCTCCTTCTGAGTAGTAGTATACTTGGAGCAGTAAGTCTACAATGATGCACAGGTCTGGTGTAGAAGCCAGTATGACTGGTTGAGGCATGGTTTCAACCCTATCATACATGCAAACAAGAACCCACAGAAAGGGACCACAAAGTTAGACATTCGTCTTACTTCTGAACTAGAAACTGGGATGCTCAAATTATAAAATTTCTTATATGCTCAATTGTTATTCTTAGTGAAAACAGGTACTTTTTCCTTTGAGTTTTCCTTGAAGAGGGAGACCCTTTGGTCCATGGGCATTGTTGGGGTGGTACCTCATCAATAGTGATTTTTCTGATATCAGACGCTGGTTTCCCTGAGAAGGGTAGCAAAGCCTATATAGTATGGGGACCAAGGCTCAATGCAAAGCCAGCAGTCAGCAGTAGCATTAGGATTAGTTTCACTTAGGAAGTTACAGATACTATCCAGAATTTCAAGATACAGCTTTTTATTGGGGGATGTCTTAATAGGTAGGTTGGCATGGGAGATGGCCATCCTCGAAACGTTGAGGGCACTGAGATTATTGCGCAGATAAACTTATTTGTGCCAACTGACAATTTTGGTTGCTTGGGCTGAGACAACTGAACAGTAAACTAAGTGCCAGGGTTAGGTCCTAAAACATATAAGCTCCTAAGATATTTCGCCAATGTGCCATGTTAACCCTGCCTCAAATCTTTGATCAACAATAATAGTGAAGACACATTTTCCTGAAGCAGACAATATGTGTAATAATAGCCAATAATCTTTATCTTTAATTTAACCAAGGAAGCCAATGTCTCACATCTTCATCCCTACAGTGCCATTCACTTCCACCTCACAAGCAGGTGTTCTATTTGAGGGGCAAGAGTAAACTAGCATACCCCTTTTTAATTTTCACAATTAGCTAAGTGTTGCAACCCTGTGGTGTGTGCATAATCTTCTAATAGGTCACAGAGATTTATAGTCAGAGAAGGAGTTGGGTATATGAGGTGGCACTGGCTAAAATCTTTATCAGAGATTCAGGTGAGTCTCTAGTCACATTAGGTATGCATATGAGCCCCTAAAGGGAGGGTTGGGGGGAAGTTACAGATCAGGAAGAGAAAGACAAGCAGTATCATGGGTCTTTTTCTTGCCTGGTTAATTGTACCTTGGCGGGTCCCAGTGGCCTTACCACCCATTCCTTGAGCACATGTTCAGGTTTTCTCAACTTAAGATGATTCTGCTGAAGCCAGTAAGGCTTGTCAGCTAGTTTAACAGCAGTCGGTGTGGCCAAGATCATTTGCAACAGTCCAGTACACCTTCCTCCTAGCTGCTGAGCCATATATTTCTTGACCCAAACCCAGTCAACAGGTTGTATCTCTGGCTTATCTGGTGAGGGTCTCTCCTGGTAGGCCAGCTGTTCCTCTTTGACAGTCTCACAAATGTTGGGCAAGACTGCCTTGAGTGCCTGCAAGGATTTAAGAAGTTCTTGGTTGGTGACTATTTCCAGGTTTTCTGATTCTATCTTTGGGAAAATGCAGAGAGGACTTCCAAACATAATCTCAAAAGGAGTACATAAGGGATACATTGAGCCCTTAGGAGGGCAAATGGGAGGAAACTTACCCAGTTATTGCCTGTCTCCACAATCAGTTTGGTAAGAATGTCTTTTAAGTGTTCATTCATCCACTCTAACTCTGCTGAATTTTGAGGGTGATATATACAATGAAGTTTCCAACAGTCTTAAGTTTGACCTCAATGCTGGGATTAGGCAATCCATCCTGACCCAGAACATATGTTCTAAGAGATTCACCCAGGTTATAAAATAAGGTATCTGATCAGGACAACTCTTTAAGCAACAGGCATTGAGTTTATAACACAAGTCAAATCAAAGGATCTTTGTGGAGGCAAATTTATATCAAAATGGTATTCCAGTGGGCCATTCCACTTCACAGTGTTTACAAGCACAGCCCTTTTGGACAAAAACAAAAACTCTTAGCTCTCACCCTAAAGGTGAAAAAGTTTTCTAACATACATTCTAATAAATTCAGACAAGAGCTCTGCTTCTATCCTATATCTGAGACAGAGGAACTTAATACTAAAAACAAAGTAAAACTGCAAAGAACAATTAAAAGACAGATGAGTTCACAAAAGATAACAATAGACCAAGTGTTCCTTGGACATCTCTGAGGAACCCTGACGAGGCAGAGTATGGCTGTGTCCAACCTGCTGCTCTGATCTCAATAGTGCACCCCAGAAATGAAAACCCCAGAAGCTTACCAGAATGCCTTTTAGCAGTTTGGAAAACCAAGGGGGAGAAATCTTTCTACAAAGCTCTCCCCAGAAAGTCAGAAGGCCCTAGACCCATGTATATTTATCTCTAGGTATAGTGGGAACTCCAAATGTAATAGACTGGATTCAAACTAAAACCCAATAAGGGAATGAAAACAGATAGTAAAGCTTCAAGAGTTTTTATCTGAAGGCCAGATGGCACTTGTACTCGGAAAGGAAATGCATGCCATCTTCAGAGAACATCAGTCTTTTATATAAATGTTTTTCCTGGGTAAGCAATAACAAGTAAGGGAATTACAGGAGAGACAAAAAAGCAGTTGGCTTGAGCTATATCACAATTTTCTTAAAAAAAAAAAAAAAAAAAAAAAAAAAAAAAAAAAAAAAAAAAAAAAAAAAAAAAAAAAAAAAAAAAAAAAAAAAAAAAAAAAAAAAAGTTAAAATAACAGACATGGCTCTAGCCATGACCCAGACTGAGCAACTTTATGTGTTATCCCCTTCCTGTGTGAGCCAGTCTGAAAGAATTTAGATGCTATCTCCTTTCTGTGAGAGCACCTTCTTTAAAACACAATGAACTTAGGTAAAAAACAATTTAACCCTTGATTTCCTTATTTTTAGAGAAGACATTTTATCGCAGGTCACATAGAAAAGAAGCCTTATTCATTGTTGGTGTGGGTGGGATGCAAATTAATACATTCAAATGGAAACCAGTCTGAAGATTTTTAAAAAGTTAAAAACAGAACTAAAGTAAAACCCACTTCTTTCACTCCTGGGCATATACACCCACACCCACTATAGAGATATTTACACATAATGGTTAACACGGTTGTATTTACGTTAGCAAAAAATTAGAATCAATCTAACTGTCTATCCCCAATGAATGGACAATAAATATGGTACACATACAAAATGGAATATTATTTAGCTGAAGAGAAAAATGTAATAAAAATGTTCAGGGAAATGGACTCATAATATGTGTAATTTTGAGTGAAGTCATACAGTATCATAGAAAAGATACCACATTTTTCCTCATATGCAGAATCTAGCCAACAATATGTGTCTATGAAAACAACACATGTGGTGGCCACAGCAGTATATGGAGAAAAGAGAACAAGGAAGATTAAACACCAGGGGTGATACAGAAGTGAGTGCAGGTAATGAACACCAGGTATGGAGGAGATAAATCTAATTGCTAATTCTGTCACTGTTTTGTAATTTTTGATCATAGATAAGTAGATCAAAGTATATTGAAAATTAAAAGTATAAAATTCCATGTGAGGCTCTAAAGCTTCTGTTTCCAGTGACTATTCTAACTGTATTAACTATATATATAAAAGTACATTGAATTGTAAAGTCTTTGGGTCTGGTTAATTTCAGCAGGTGATTTTTGTTTGTTTCTTTGCAACATTTTTCATAATAGTTATAAATAATCAGAAGCATAAAATGAAAGGCTTCCAATGTCTCAAACTATAACATGACCA
Organism: Sigmodon hispidus; assembly: GCA_004025045.1. NCBI lineage: Eukaryota > Metazoa > Chordata > Mammalia > Rodentia > Cricetidae > Sigmodon > Sigmodon hispidus. The sequence continues at coordinate 44,869 of PVIH01005592.1, forward strand.
CTAACCTGGGACAAAGTAACTGCAGAATCAGCCATTTCTTTCTGTTTCTCTTCTTTGAGTTTCTCTTTCAGGAACAAGGAATAGATAAGATGGCTTGCTGCCCTTTCATATAAGGGGTCAAAAAGAAAAAGCAAAAATTAATACTGAAAACTGTTAAGACAACAATATTGAGCCACATGTAAAGTTCTAAGCAACAGAATCCAACCAGGTGTCCAGACAATGATTCCAAATCCAGGATAACATGAAACAATATTTAAGCTTGAAGAAAAAAACTACCATCAACAATATTGTTACACACACACACACACACACACACACACACAATCTATTTTAAAATTAATGGAGACTTGAGTCATTAATTAACACAGTTCATTTCACTGAAGCAGCACTGCAGAGAATACAATAGAGGCAAAATATATCCAGCAGTGTCAGAGGAATTATCCATGAGAACATTAGAAATAATAAATTTTATATGAAGAATAGATTAATACAGGAGAACTGGTGAAGTAATCATCTATGGGCAAGGCAGCAGATCACTTATGAGAATTACTTTCAATAATCCAACCAGCAACAACATAAAAAAGTAAAACAATAGGGAACAAAAACCATATAAACAATAAGAAAAAGAAAAATCTAGCCACTCTGGAAATCAATTCGGAGAATCATGAAAAAGTTTAAAAAAAAAATCTATCATATGACCCAGCTGTAACACTCCTTGACAAATACTCAAAGACTAGACATCCTAATCCACAGATGCTTGCTCACCCATTTTCATTGCTACTCTAGTCAGAATAGTATGAAAGGAAGACAACCAAAATGTCCTTCAACTGACAAATGGATAATGGAAATGTGGTACATATAACCTGTGGAATATTGTTCAGGGATAAAGTAAATCAAAATCATAAGCTTTGCAGGTAAATGTATATACCTAGAAAAGATCATATTGACTGGAGTAACCCAGACTAAGACAGACATTTCATGTTCTTTCATAGGAAGTTCCTCACTTCAAATCTTTAGATGTGAGTTCACAACCTGGAGTAACTGCAGTAACCAGAAAAGTAAAAAGAGATCATAATGAGATGTGGGGTAATAGAGATGGGAGTAACAGGGAACAGGTGATCTAAAGGGAAAAACGTAAAACCAGAAGAGATTTAATTATGGAGAAGGGATAAACATGAACACAAAATATGCCTCTCTCTCTTCTCTCTGTCTGTCTCTGTCTCTGTCTCTCTCTCTCTCCCTCACACACACACACACACACACACACACACACACACACACACACACACGCACACGCACACTCACGCATACATACAAATACATTTATAATAAAAATAAAATATCCCCATCTGGGCTGATGATGCTCTTCACAAGAGCTATAGATTTTCTTTCTTTCTTTCTTTTTTTTTTTTAACATACCTACCAGTGTTCCCAGTCCTCCTCCAGCTTCCCCCTACTCCATCCTCCCATCCATTCCTCAAAGAGGATAAGGACTCCCAGGATGCAGTCTGGCATATCTAATTGAAGTAGGACCAACCCATCCCCTCTCCCCAGTATCAAGGCTGAGTAAGATGTTCCTCTGTAGGGGATGGGCTCCAAAAAACTGCGGTCCCACAGCCACAGGCCCCATAAACTGCCCACACCATTCAGCTGTCAACCACATTCAAAGGGCCTAGTTGAGTCCCATGCAGGTTTCTAGCTGTCAGTTCAAAGTCAGTGAGCTCCCAGTAGCTCAGATCAGCTGTCTCCATGGGTTTCCTTGTCATGATCTTGACCCCTCTGCTCACATAATCTATCCTCTCTCTCTTCACCTAGACAGGAAGCTTGACCCAGTGCTTAGCTGTGGATTTCTGTATCTGCTTCCATCAGCTGCTTGATAAAGGTTCTATATAATGACAATTAGGGTGGTCATTCAATTCATTTGATTATAGGGGACAGTCAGTTTAGGCACGTTCTCCACTATTGATTGGAATCTTAGCTGGGGTCATCTTTGTGGGTTCTTACCAGGTTTTTCTCTAACTCCACAATGGCTCCCTCTATTAAGGTATGTCTTTTGTTGTTCTCTCTCTCTCTGTTCCACCCCCAACGCAACCATCTCATTCCTTCCTCCCCACCTCCCCTTGCTCCCTCCCCGCTATGGTGTCAATTTACGCCGGGGATGGTCTCTGTTTCCCTTTCCCAAGGGGGTTCATGGAATGTCTCTCTTAGGTTTCTCCTAGCTGCTCAGGATTTCTAGCTTGTAGCCAGGTTATCCTTTACTTTACATCTCAAATCCACTTATGAGTGAGTACAGACCATGTTTGTCTTTATGGGTATGGGTCACCTTACTCCGGATGTTTTTTTCTAGTTCCATCCATTTGCCTGAAAATTTCAGAATGTCATTGTTGGGGGGAGGCATGCTGAGTAGTACTTCATTGTGTTAATATACCATGTTTTTAAAATTCATTCTTTAGTTGAGAGCCATAGATTTTTTTTTTTTAACAAAACCGCCCACAAAAGGCATGAGAAGCCTGCTCTGTTGTCACTGTTTTCCAAGAGACTTCCAAAACAGCCTATTGCTGTTGTCCATGTTAGCCTCCTAGAGAGAAAAGATGAGTCCCTATTGTTGAAGAAGCCATGTACTTCAGGCACAGATCCCAGAGGATTAGCGATAGATATGACATAAAAACTTCCTCCCTGGGACTAACTTTCATGTTAGCAGAAAGTGATACCTAAAGTTTCAAAGGAGGAAGCCAACCAACAGTCCTACCCAGTTATGACTCCTATGAACTACAATAATTACCTGTACTGTACAATAACCCTAAGGATACAAGAGTGGCACACATACCTCAGTGGTAACTACAGACAGCATCTAATTGAACTTAAGACCCTCTCAACAAGAGAGAAATCAGGCCTGGTATTAGAAACCTAGCCAGTTTCCCCAGGGCTAGTGAAGTCAAATGTTCTGGGAAAAAAAATCTCTAATCAATACTTTACTAAATCACAACAGTCCCTAACTGCATTCTAAATATTTATCCTTACATCCACAGTTAAATATAGTCCTTACGCCTAATCATAAAGTTCTTTATGTAATACATGGAGATTATTACAGGAAACCACAACCAGTTAAAATGCAGAGTTGTGATGTCCAGTCCCCACTGCCACATAAGCAACACAACTCCTTCACCTTAGGCTCAGGAATCTCTGAGAAAGAGGGGCAAGAATGTTCTAAGAACCAGAGGAATAGGATGTTTGCTGTGAAATTGTGTCTCCTAGAAATATCAGAAAAGCTACATGCATGGAATCTTACAAACATGGCTGCCTAAATATGAGGTGAACAAGGACAACACCAAGAGACTTGCTAACATAGAAGGGAGAGAGTTTACTGGGCCTCAACCCTAGACAAACACAAAGGGATTCTGAGAGCTAGAGAAATTGTCTTTCCCAGAGAAGAGTGCACCATATGATTACCCAATACCATGAAAACATACAGACTGAGCAGGCTGCATTTTTATGTTTACAAATTCACAAAAACATACAACAACAATGGAAGAAAAGGTTATTAAGAAAATTTAAAGGCCTGTGTAAAGTCAAGATTTTGGATAATTTAGGTAAAAAATATATTTTCTAGTATTTTTACTCATGTAAATTAAAATTAGTAGGAGGCTAGAAATATGGCTCAATGGTTATAAGTACCTGCTGTTCTTTCAGAGAGCTAGGTTCCATTCCCAGATCTCACAGTGGCTCCCATCTGCCCATTGAAGAGAGTAAACTTAGCTCAAGAAATGCCATTTTGTATTCTAGTAGCCATAGAGATAAAATAGAGTTCAGTCCCACATTGCTGGCAGGAGCTTGCCCAGTTCTAGGAGAGAATGAGCTGGACACCTGGATGATCCAGGTGGGGTCCAGGACTAAAAGGTGTCTTCCATTTTAGAGAACTATGCAGAACTAAAGCAGACAGAGCCCTGAGAAAGATTCCCTCACCCAGTTCCCAGAGACCTTAGCTAGAAACTGCTGTTCACAGAGGGGCAGCATGACCTCAATTCCGACTTCAGAATCTATACCACCCTGACCCTGCTATCTGACCACCAAATGCTCTAGTCAAAATATACCAACATCATTCCTGGGCCCAGATTCAAGGAGAAATTCCCCAGATTAGCTGTCAGCACACAACCTTGTACTAGAGTAACCCCAAATTGTGGTTTTTCCCTTTAAAAGTGGCTGTTAAGCTCCCCTCGGGAGCCCCTCCTGATCTTGCTATAGCAAGAGCTGGACTGGGTTCCCTGCCATGGCTTGTATTTACATCAATAAACCTTGCTATTGCATTCTGCTATGTCCTTGTCTCTGGTGGTCTCTCCAGGGATGCAACTTTGGGCATAACACCCATAACTATAATTCCTAGATTCAAATGATACACAGTCATACATGCAAGCAAAATACTTATATGCATAAAATGCATGAATCTAAATTGAAAAACATAATGCTATGTAATTAGTAAAGAGAGAGAAAAAACTAAAAAACTCTTTGAGTGAACTAACCAAGTAAATGAAGGGTCTCTACAATGAAAACTTTGATTCACTAAAGGAATTGAATATGCTAACTAGAACATAAAAAAGATAATGCATATGGAAGAGGGCATAATACTGTGAAATTTGCAGCATTTCTGGAAGTGGATTATATGATCAGTTCAAACTTCGCGACACTTAAACCTTCCACAATATACTTCACAGAAATAGTAAAGAGAAATGTAAAATTTGTATTGATGTACAAATTCCCGGGGTACAGAGTAGCCCTAGGAAAATGATACAATGCCTGAGACATGGCAGTATGATTCCAGATGACACTGCAGAGCCACATAACCAACAGCAATATAAAAGTGGGAGAAAACAGACAAACAGACCTATGTAATAGAGCACCAGATTCAGAATGGTCCAATAGCAATGACCTTGTCAATGTAACCAAGATACCACAAACCTATGTTTCAGGCTACACAGACTCTTGTAACAGTGGTTAAGAAAAGTGACATGTGCACTTAAAAAGACAAATCTGGGTTCAAATTTCTTAACCATACAAGGAATCACAGCTCTTCATGTATGGCAAATTTGGGTTCAATCATAGCTCTTCGTGGATAATCTGAAACAGTGAAAAGTGTAGAGTAACACAAAAGGGTAACACTTGATACAGCTGCAGGAACCAACAAATAGTACTATGTAAAATTAAAAATAATCAGGGAAATGGGAAATGGCAATAATTAAAGGTATGATGAGATAGCCTACACAGCAAATATATTTGTTAGCTACACTGTAGGCAATAAGATAAAGTAAATTTAATATACAGACATTGCAATTTTCACAGCCTGAACAACAGGTTCAAGTTCCTAAACAATATGCACTTCTTTCAGTAATTTTTTGAAATGTAAATGAGTAATATTCCCTAAGCAAATGATGTAAACAGACCATAGCATTAAAAAAATGAAAATGACAGTGAAATATTGCACAAATTCTACATGGTATTATAATTAAAAACCCAGAGCCAGATATCAGATATTAGGGAAAAGCTCAAAGATCAGAGAGACAGGAACAAGCTAACTTCTCAGTTAGCCACTCCTCAGATATCTATCCTCAGACTGAATGCCTCTTAATCTGCAGGTGAAAGAGAGGGGCCACATGTGAAGAAACACACTCTTAGCTCCTCCAGCTTTATCTTTTTTTCTCCACCCAGCTATCTCACTTGCTGGTTCAACTTTCCTAGTGCTAAGATTAAAGACTTGTGTTTCCCAAGTACTGGGAGCATAGCATGGAATCCCCGTGCTGAGATTAAAGGTGTGTCTCACCACTGCCTGACTCTGACCTTGAACTCAGAGATCCAAATGGATCTCTGCCCCTGCCTCCAAAGTGCTAGGATTAAAACTGTGGGTCACCACTCTTTTATGGATCTCTATGGCTAATTCTGTGGGTGGCTCTGTCCTCTCATTTTCAAACAAATTTTATTATATATGCAATATATCACCATATTGAAATTAAAGTATGTATTTTCTTCCAAAAATTTATTTCATATCTAAAGATATAACAAACTGAGAAAGTAACTTTTTAAAATATTATCAACAAGGACACCAGTGAAGAAGATTGAGGATCATAATTAAAACAGTGACAGAAAAATCTAAGATAAAAGCCAAAGACAAGAAGTGGATACCTGTCATCAAGCTGGGCTACCTGGTTAAATGCCTGGGTAAGAACACAAAGATCAAGTCCCTGGAGGAGATCTACCTGTTTTCCCTGCCAATTTAAGAATCCAAGATTATGGACATTTTCCTGGGCACATCTCTAAATGATAAGATTCTAAAGATCCTGCCAGTGCAGAAGCAGATGTTGGCTAAGCAGCAGACCAGGTTCAAGGCTTTAGTCAATACTAGTGACTACAATGATCATGTTGGTCTGGGTAGTAAGTGCTCCATGGAGTTAGCTACTGCCATCTGAGGGGCTATCATCTAGGCCAAGCTTTCCATTGTCCCTGTACGGAGAGGCTACTAGGGGAAAAAGACTGGCAAGCCTCACACTTCTTTAAAAAAGTGACAGGCTGCTGCAGCTCTGTGTTACTACATCTCATCCCTCTGCTCCTGAATTCAAAAAGATTCTGCTGATGGCCAGTATTAATTACGGCTACACATTAGCCAAGGGTTACACTGCCACCCTTGGCTACTTTGCCAAGGTCACCTCTGACACCATCTTCAAGACCTACATCTACCTGACCCCTGATGTCTGGCAAAGAACTTGGTTCACCAAATCTCCTTATTCACTGACGATCTTGTGAAAGCCCACACCAGTCTCTGTTCAGAAGAACCAGGCTCCAGCTGTGGCCATCCTATAAGGATTTTTATACAAAACAGAAAAGTGAATTAAGTCTGTTAATACACACACACACACACACACACACACACACAAACACGCACAATAAACAGTATTAGCAAATGATAAAATGGTCTATAAGATAGAAAGTTTTGATCAATATGGTGCATGTCACAAAACCTGGAATGCAGACATCCACAGCAGACAGAAAACAGGAGAATACATTAAACATGCAAATAGTGGCACATTGCTTTAAGTTCTTTCCAAATTCAGGAAGACAACCTAGAAGGAGGTCTGTCTTCTCTAAGACCCCATTTTACAGAAAGTAATCCTGAAAGAAACAGGAAAGAACTGGAAAATACTAAGAGGATCAAACCTAGAAGTGATCTCACAATCTATTACAATTACAGCAATGGAAACCACTTGAAATGTAATGACCACAGACAATAGAAGATATCCATGGGAGGCCAGCATAGACGGAATTTAGTAGTCTGTAAATATACTTCCTGATTCCTATCATTATTTTTAAGGAGTAGAATTAACACTAAAATGTTGAGAATGTGTTAGAATACCAAGCCTCTAAAATTCTGAAGACAATAAAGATTTTAATTTTTGTCATTTTATAATATATTATAGACACGAAAACCAGTTAATACAGCATGATGACATGATCAGTGATGTGAATGAATAAGGACAGCATCACTCACATGCAAGCTCAAATAAAATCTTTTTGCCTCCTGGTGTCAATTTTTCCTTAGAACGTCTTCTCAAACCTACAATAAAATAATCCTAGGAATTTTTTTCTCAGCTGAAGACTCCAGAATGATTGCTAGTCAAATACAATGTGACAAAACTGACTTCACGTCCCACTTCCACACTCACTTGATCCCCTTTTCAGTCTCTCCACCATACCTGGATCCTTAGCTACTGTCTCTTTCCTTGCCACCTTCCAGAGCTCTTTGTTCTGTTCCCAAGGTGATCATATCTAGGTGATCAGTGAGCCCTGCAAGTGAGAAAAATGATTCTTCAGAATGCGCCTGGATATTTAACACAGTAATGTGCACAGTAAAAAGAAAATAATACAAGTGATTCCCCAGTTGTCATGCAGTGTCAGAGTACTCATAATATTTAGAAAGCATTTTCAGTTAGTACATCTGGAATTCAATCACTGTTCAGTCAAATCTCAGGGGTAGAAATGGAGTCAAATTATTTGAATGAGAATATTATATACTAGTAAGGTTCTCAATTTATCATGGGCACAATATGACGGAGGCCTCACACCTTCCAAAGGGACACACAGGAAGAAGAGATAGCATTTCCTAAAGATTTTTGTTGTTCCTTTGAGAATTTCACTTTACTCTGTGAGATTCTTTCACACAGAGCTCACACATTTGCAGAGAAATTTGCCAAGAAAGGGAGACTACCGGAAAACTATTTTTACCTAGCTGAAACCAGACTGCTGCACTTCTGCAACATCCAGTCTTTGTATAAAGCCCTCTGAGCAGGGTCCAGGCATTGCCACTCCTCCTAGAAGTCCAGTCACATGACTGCCTGTCAACAGACCACAATGTAAAAAGACACTGGTTTAAATGGTTGTGTTGATACAAAACCTCCAGAAACAGAGGTGAGTGGATCTCTGTGAGTTTCAGTCGGGCCTGGTCTGCAATATGAACTCTTGTCCAGACAGAAACACTGTTCAAGTCTCAAACAAAGGAAACACAAGAACCAAAAAATAACAATTTGGCCATATGTCCATGGACAGAGTACTTTTCTTGAACCAAGGAGATAAAAGACTATTGCAGACATACATCTGATACAAACGAGATTATAATTGTTCAAAAGATGCATCCTAATATTATCCTATACTATAATACTTTTATTTCTTTTTTGGGTTTTTCAAGACAGGGTTTCTTTGTGTAGCCCTTGCTGTCATGAAACTTTCTCAATAGATCAGGTTCAAATTGAACTCAGAGGTTCACCTGCCTCTGCCTCCCTAGTGTTGTCATTAACAGCACCACTATCTGGCTTATGTCTTTTCTAAATATATAAAAATACTGTGACCTGATACCCTCCAACAGCATATAGTGCTTTCCAGACTCTAGATGCAACATTCAGAACTAAGCACAAAAAGATACATTTTGTTTTTTGTTTGTTTGTGAAACAGGGTCTCCCAGTATAACTATGGAAGTCCTGGAACTATGTACATGAGGCTGGCCTCAAAATAGCAAGATCCACCTGCCTCTGCCTCTAGAGTGGTATTCAAGGCCTGTGACACCAGGCCTGGCAAAGATATTGTTCAGAATGCTGCATCTACATCACAGAGTGCATATGTCTCAGATTAAAACTTAATGTTGA
>PVIH01005592.1:54147-122126 GCA_004025045.1 Sigmodon hispidus
AAAAAAAAAAAAAAAAAAAAAAAAAAAAAAAAAAAAAAAAAAAAAAAAAAAAAAAAAAAAGAAAAAAAGAAAAGAAAAAGAAAGACAGACAATTCTTTTGGAATCAATCAAATCTGAAAAGCATTTCTTTCATGAGTAATACCTCAAAGCTCTCCCCGGGATTCTCAATCCCCAAGTCCCCAAATATAACATGAAAGTTATCGGGGATGAATGTAAATTTCAAGAGTTTTGTTCTTTCCACCACAACAAAGAAAACCGTGTTTGTAAATATCAATAGATAAATTCCAATATAAGAATCCAAAATATTCTTATAAAAAAAATAGAGTATTTTTATTAGACTATTTTGGAAACCAGAGGATCTATGAAAAAGAAAAATACGATTAGTCGAGTTCATATGATCTAACACTTATTGACACTTATCAACAAAGGTAAGACATCCACAGTAGAATTTCAGAGCTGGCTTCCTTATGGACAGCAGAGAAACTGCTCGCACCCCAGTTCCTGTGTCCCAGCCCCGCAGCTCCTCTGACCTGGGAGGGTCCAGGACCGCCCGGCTGCGGTTCCCGCCTCTGCGCTGCTGACGGTGACTTTCCCAGGCCGCCCCGCGCAGTGACGGCGGCTCCGGGGAGTTTTCAGGACCCGCGACACCCGCCGTGTCCTCCGCACCCAGGTCTGCACCACGCGATTGCCCACCGTGCAGGCCCCGGAGCAATGACCAAGAACGGGAACTTGTTTCGCTCCTTTAACCAACTTAAGGGCCCCCAGTAACACAACCTCCCAGGTTCTGTTACATCCCTTCTCTAACCCCTCCCATTCATGGACTTCCTCTGCACTTCACCAATGGCCAACATCCTTCTCCATCAGCTGTTTCCGGGTGAGTGTGAGTCCAACCCACCCTGCAGCCTCCTCGGAACCTTTCCTCCCCTTCTGTCACACGCTACTTGCCATCCAACTGCAGCTGTTAGGCTGCCCTGGAACCGCTCCCTCTGCACAGCACCCCGTTATCTGACCATCAGACACTTTTATCTTGAGTTTTGACCGCTTCGGATTGATGTTGTGAGTCTAATGCTTCATTTTGGGATTCCAGTTCCTGGCATATAAATTCATACTGAAAAAGAAAACAATCACCGAAATCCTGATGCTCACCTTTTATATCCCAAACACAAAGTGAAATATTGCTGCCCCAAATCACCATTTTCATAGCTGTTTCACCTAGTGATACCAATATAGATTAAATATAAGAAACAGCACAACAAAAACACTCACAATCCCCAACTTCCCCCTATACTCCCAAATCTAGGGCTTATCTGCTGCTAGCACACCCTCTCCTACGGACAAATTCTGCACACATAGTAGGTGGAAAAAGCAGATAGATGTTAAATCAAAAGTGCCATGCCTACTTCAGTTAGGTACCCTTTTCCTATAGCGAAAGCCCAACATATACAAGTCTGCATATCAGGTCCTGGGACATAATAACCCTTCCTCTACAACCAATGCCCCATATGGCAAGTGTCACGGTCTGCTATTTATCTCTTAGAGCCAAAACTCCAAATGAACATACATGGCAAGGTGTCAGATCCTGCAAGATACCCCCTCCCCTATAGCAGTACACACACAGAGATAGAAGGAGGAAGAGACAGAGGGTGGGAGGGAGGGAAGGAGAGAGAGGTTTCAGATTATATTAGGTGTCCCCTCCCTTACAGCTGAAGCCCCATAGTCAGGCTTATGGTTCAGATTCTGCTAGGCATTTACTCCCTTAAACAGACCACACACACACATACACACACAGGACTAGGTGTTGGGTCCTGATAAGTACCTTCGTCCCTAATCCAAAGACTTAATGCACAAACATGGCTAGTCAACTACATGCTCAGTACACACACACACACACACACACACACAGAGAGAGAGAGAGAGAGAGAGAGAGAGAGAGAGAGAGAGAGAGAGAGAGAGAGAGAGAGAGAGAGAGAGAGAGAGAGATTCTGCCCCTTAGGACAATCCTTTATCTGCATATACAATCTTATGTTGGTTACTTCTAGACATTTACTCCCCCACAACAAAATACCCACATGTGTACACAGGTCTGCATTTCTGCTTAGTTAAATATCCATAGGAGGATTTCAGGAGGATCTTTAGGTGAACCTGACATCTATCTCTGTAAGAGGAGTATATCTGAATATATTGGTATCATTGGATATATATTTTTGTGGATCATGGAGTATCACTAAATATGAGATTTTTTGAAAACCTGACAAATCTAGTGGTGGGTGGAGGGTAGGATAATCCAGGTGGCAGGGACTATGTTAAGGAAGGATTGATGTGCTTTTGTGGAAGCAAATTTTCCATGAGTAAAGCCTCAATGATAAAAACATGCCATTGTGCATTCATTACCAGAAGCTTGCTCCTCTTCTTGCCCATTCCTGAGGCCCCAGGGAAGGTAAACCACTTCTGACAGCAGTGGGCTATGGAAACCACCTGGTGAGACTCATAAAGGACAGCTTCACAGAAAGGCAAACTACAGTCAAGCAATATGGGATGCCACGGCCATTGAACATCCTCTGCCTTGGTTATCCTGCATAGTTTGCAGACATTCAATGCTGTGAGATTATGCTTTTGTACAGTGTATGTAATTGTTATTGTAAATGTTGTTTTGGTAAAATGCTGATTGGTCAAGTAGATAGACAGGAAATAGAGGTGGGGCAACCAGACTAGAAGAATTCTGGGGAGCAGAAAAGTAAAGATGACAGTGAAACGCAGAGGAAACAGGATGAGAAGGCTGCACTGAGCAAAAAAATGCCAAGCCACATGGCTAAATATAAATAGAAATGTGGGTCATCTTAAAGTATGAGAGTTAGGAAATAATAAGTCTGAACCAAACATCTTGTAATTAATATAAGGCTTTTGTGTGTTACTTTTGGACTAAGCAGCTATGGAACTGTGGTTCCAGACCTCAGGGCTAGGCTGGGCTAGAAACCTCTACTGTACATCAGTGTAATATGTTACTGTCCAAGACCTCATAAGGAAAATGACATGAAATGATGTTGATCCTCTAAAGATGGTAAGAATGAAGGTAAAGGTAAGTCTAAGATCAAAGGATAAGTGGTATGTCACAAGTGGCTATAGAATCTCCTGATCCCTAGTTTTTTACTCACCAGAGAGAACTATATAGAATCCATACCATGACAGTTCTACTGGAGTAAAAGCTATGCAGAATGAGGAGATTGAATGAAAGTAAATGATTTCCATAGAAGCTAATAATACATCTGAGTATGTATTATGATTTCATTTCCTGAACTAACACATCTCTGGACTTAGTTCAAAGAGAATGTATCTATAAGTCTCAGAGGATGCCTGGTAAGTTGTTCAAGGTCATGGATGTCAGTGGCTTTGCCCCCCTTCATCATGTTCCAGTGTTCCTGAGAGAATCATTGATGCAAGGTGTGATGCTCTGGGATGTTGCTCTCGAATTCAAATAGGACAATAAAGTATGACTATAGAAGATGTAGCGGTTTTCCACTCATCTGTCTAGAAATCTATTAGTTCAGATTTTGGGCATTTGTGCTTTATATTTGGCAAGAATTCCCCAATCAAACAGGAGGGGCATGGGCCTTTGTCTTCACTCTCAGCTATCTTGTCTTTCCTTCAGCCATCACCGAGTCAGCCATGGAAATCTTTCCAGTACCCAACTCATACTTAGACACACTGAATATCTTGACTCAACCTGAATTGATAACATATCCGGGAACACATGATTTTGTGGGAAAAACAAATGGAGAACACTATTCATTTCTGGTTCTCAATAAGGCTGTTGGGCCCCACCTATCATCTAACCACTCCCCTTAAAATTGAGATTGTGACTGAACTGCAGAATCTCAGGGCTCACTGAACACAGTCTTGAATATTTTATACAGCCTTTGATCCCAAGGATGAACTCTCCCCAGATCTTAAATGCTCAGAAGACTTTAGGCAATGAGGTGAGTCTGACATTGGACTTCAGACCTCACAACAATAAAAGACAAAACAAAGCTTATGTCATGTTCCCACTGCCCTGGTAGCCCTCTCATGTGCCAAGTTCTGAAAACAAAGTAACTCTGACTTGGGCCTGATCTGTCATATGTAAGCCCTACAACTTCTTGAATAATCCTTAATCTTTCCTTGAATTAGGCCTTCATCTTCCCTGACTGTGTCTGCTATCCTGCCTGAATTCCCTCTTTCTTGATATCCAGCATGAACAAGGTCCTAATTTCTGCCATGCTCATTCTCTATTCACTCTTTTCTACAAGTGACCCGTGCTGAGTTTATGCATTTCACAAAGCATTGGAAAATTCTTGCAATAAATGAGGACAAAGAAAAAAATCTCAGCAAGGACATTCTGGAACATGATCAGGATCACTCATGGAGCCCTTACTTCAATAGTTAAATATGATGAGAGTAGGAAGCAGAAAAATAGAATAAAACTGTGTAAGGAAAAGGACATTCTGAAGTTTTAAGGACATTGGCTGACTACAGAAACATGCAGTTTCAATAATGCTACTTAGAGAAGACAAGTGTAACTTATCAGGGACATGTGAACTGATAAACTCCCAGTGATGACTTAAGTCTCAAGACCATCAGAGTCAAGATATGTTGATGTGATATGAGATTTAGAGAATCAAAATGTCAGTGACTTTGATTTCCTGTAAACTCACCACTCTAAATGTCAACGTAAAATTTTTGACCCTGTAAGTAGTTATGGTGAGCTCAGTCTGTAAAAGTCAAAACTATTACAGAAACTGAAGGCTGAAGTGAAATTCCATGAAAAAACTCACATACATTCATTTGGAAGCAATTAATGTACTTGTGTTTATTACCCTAAGAAGCTCAAAATCTTTCCAGTCTATCATAATAACTAATTTTTTTCTGTTATGTCTATTAATATTGAAGTGGCAAGGATCCATGAAAGAGTCACCACTATCAAATAGGTTTGTGTACTTGGTCCCCACCAGGCTGTGCTGTTGGGGACATTGTAATCCTTGCAGATAGGACCTAGCAGAACATCTTAGTGGTTGGAGGAACAGGAAATGAAAATGCCATGTAACCAACTGCATCATACTCCTGATGTTCATTCTACCCCTTTCCTTATTATGTTGCATTATGCCCTTGTAAGTCTGAGGTTATACAAGCTCTCCTCTCTGAAATAAATCATTAAAAACTGTTTGATAGCAGCCATGAGAAGAAATAGTGTAGTTGTTTAGGTTAGAAAATCAGAGGGTGATGGGGAGTTGTGGAGAAGAAAAAAATGACCTGATGTGGCGGGAGGGGGAAGGGACCTTGAATAAGGATATACAGGGATGAAAAAAAAATTCAGAGGGAAAGCTGAACACAAAGTAAGTATATGTGTAGCAATCTTATTTGCATTATCACCCTTGATAAGTCATGCTTATGATTTTTATCTTCTTCATAGTTATTGTTAACTTATCAGCATTTTAAATTGATTTTACTGTTTTTCTTGATCAATACAAAATAAATTAAAAAAAAAGTTACCCTTAGACTCTAAAGTAAATGACATCATTGAATTCTCAAAGTTATCTAAGCTTTAGTGTCTCTTTTTAAGATGAACCATGAAAAAACACTGTGATTTTTGCTGAGCTGTGATTGGCCCATTGCATGTGACATCACAAGGACTCATTGTGATGTATCCTAGATACCAGTCCTTATAAAGTGCTACCTGGGGCTGGGTTTTGTCCCTGTACTACAGAGAAGTTGCTTGGTTGATGTGCAGTTAGACTCAGTCCTTTCTCATAGACTTGGACTTTCCTACCCAATTGGATCTTAAAAAGGTGAGTTTCCCTCATTTTCTGTTTGGCTTTGGTGTTTGGCATTTATTGATTGATTTTTTTTAAACATTCATGTTTGTCTTAAAATTAGGCTGTATTTCTATTCCTTCATTAACTGAAATTTTCCATCACATTTTTTTGCCGTTGTTAGCTATGTTCTGGTTTATATTTTACTTTGGTGGTATGTATATACACAATGAAGAAATTGATCAGGACTACATATTTCTCCCATATTGTAAGATTTTATGCTCTATGTCACTTCCTTGCCCATGTCATGATATCAATACTTCCAATTATACAAAAATTCATCCCTTTGTCTGACGATGACCTGAGTTTAAAAAAATAAATATATTTTGTTTGTAGAATTGAATTTTCTTGTAGTAAAACTTTCTCTAGTTCCATGTTTGTCCCTAGCAGTGGGATTTATCTCTTTTCATGGGTGATTATTTTTATGTGATATTGTGTATGATATGCTCTGTCAATTTTTGAATGTGGATTGATCCTGGTGTTCCTAGAGAAGGCATGTTGAATATGAAAAATGTTTTTTAATGTGTCATTGAATATAAAGTATCTAGTGCCATCATTAAGAACATTCTCATGTTTTTAGCCAAGGACACTGCCAGATAATTGTATCTTTTCAGGATGTCTTTACCTGGTTTGAGAGTAAAGGCTTTATTAAAAAAGTGTTTTATGAAAAAAGTTAGAAGTATCACATTCCTTAGTTTAACAGGCTACTGAAATACTAGTGGATCGTTACAGTTATTTCTTTAGATTACTAGACTCATTAGTGAATTTTCACGGTAACAATAGACATTGTTGACCCATTGGTTCTTTCAGATTGTGTTGTCTAGTTTTATTATTTGGACTTTTAAGTTTTCCACAGATTCTTGTGGCTCTTCATGTTGTTTGAGCTTGGCTCTTTAGTGGGGAGGAAGGCAAAGATGGCAGGTTATAGAGGGACTCTGACACTAGGAGAGATCATTTTTTCCAGGAAAAAGACTAGTAATGAGGATCATTCAGTGGAAATTTAAAGCAGTTTTGCTCCCATTAGACAAAGCATATCTCCATGGAATTTAAGCTTTGTGTAGGAAGGGGAGGTTCTGCACCACCAGGAAGTAGGATTTGTTAATATGAAACCTGTCTGTAGTACAGGTTTCTACATGACAGAGCAAGGGATCTGGAGTTGAGACTACTTGCAGGGATTATTGGTTCTCTGGTGGGTTTGTGTGGGAGAGACACAATATATAATTATGTGACAGTAAAAAAATCTACCTTAACATCCGAACTACATGATGATTAGAAATCCTCCTATCTAAGCCCATGTGTATTGGTTATTACTCCATTGTGATATAAGTTCATAAACATGGAATCTTAAGAAAGAGTATATCTGCCTTATTTTGGAGGTATAAGAGTCCATGGTGGTGGGACAGAGGCATGGTAGCTAGCTAGAATCTTGAAGGCAAAATCAGGCATCTCAGAGTGTCACATCCTCAAACTCAAGCAGGAAGCAGAGGGAGCAGATGAAGACTTGGCTTGTTCATTTCAAGGATAGGTCCAGTGATGGACTTCTGCCACTAAGGCTCCACAATATAAAGTTCCCCAAAATATACCATCAAGTGTCCTTGAGTTTCCATTTATACAAATGTCTAATTTGTATGAGACAAAATTTATTATTATTATTTATACTTAAAAGTTTTTGTTTTACATACCAACCACAGTTTCCCTTCCCCTCTCTTTCTCTCATGCATCACTCAGTTCCCCTTCACCCCACCCTACCATCCTTATCAAAGAGGATAAGGCCTCCCATGGGGGATCAACAAAGTCTGGGATAGCAGGCTGAGTCAAAACACAGCCCCTCCCTCCTCAATCAAGACTGAGCAAGGTATCCTTCTATAGGAAATGGGATCCAAAAAGCCAGTTAATGCACTAGTGATAAATCTTGGTCCCACTGCCAGAG
This sequence comes from Sigmodon hispidus, assembly GCA_004025045.1. Classification (NCBI taxonomy): domain Eukaryota; kingdom Metazoa; phylum Chordata; class Mammalia; order Rodentia; family Cricetidae; genus Sigmodon; species Sigmodon hispidus. The sequence continues at coordinate 61,921 of PVIH01005592.1, forward strand.
GACCCACCAACTGCTCAAGACACAAAACTGTCTTCCATATTCAGATGGCCTAGTTAGGTTCCTTGCAGGTTTCCCATCTGTCAATCCAGAGACATTGAGCTCCCAGTAGCTTGGTAAGGTGTCTTTGTGGGGGGTCTCCATCATTATCTTGACCCCTTCTCTCTGTATGAAGCATTTTTAATTCAAAATACCACAGTGGTTTTGTTAAATGCATGCCAGCTGTGTTGAGAACTTGGTGTATAGTTTCAGAATTTGTAGAACACATGAATGGGGACCTAGCTAGAGGAGCTGTGTAACTGAGGGCTAGAGAAGTTCTAATGCAGCATCAAAAGCCACCTAACTACTAGCTCATTGCAATTTTAACATGCTTGGACAATGACAAGTTGTAACCACTGAGAGGGCAGCAACTTAGGATGTATACGTTGTGTGGAGAGCCATGTTTGTGTTTCTTCTTTCCTTGAACTGGGGAAATTGAAATGGCCTAGTTAGAATTCTGGCTCTGGTAACGAGTGTTTGCCACAGGAGGGCAGAATTTCAGGTTGCTGTGTCCCTGCAACCTATACCAATAGGCCCTGCATCCATCTTCCAGCTAGCTATTGGTTCTGAGCTGCTAGTTTGCTGCTCTTTAGTTTACTCCTGCCCCACACTGCTAGTCAGATCCAGAGCTGGACATAAGGCACATCTCCCCACAGAGGTTCTACCTCCAGCTTTGGTTGTGCTTTTAGGACCAGTACTCACAGTATCAAAAACAGCTGCATGTGTAACCAGCAATGACTTGTATGCCCACCTCATGCTGATCATCATCTTAGTCACTTTATCATCCTGAACATATTATGTGACTGTATCTTGAAGTGCAAGAACTATGTAAGTCCTTTTGAGTAGGGATATTGGTAAAAGGGAATCATTTTATACTATCTGGAGGAGTGGATGGAGAGCAGGAACAAACTTACCCCATAGTGCAGAGGAGAAAGGGACAAAGCATGGCCAGCCTTGAGGAGAAGATGGCCTGCTCTGATGGTTCCTAGCATGTATCAAGGCACACAAGTAGGATGATACTTGCTCCTCTCCTAGGCTTCAGAACAGAAGCATGGAAGAAAAAGGCAGGCTAATTGGTAGCTAAGCCGCCTTCTCTTTGTGGTCTGCAGAACCTTTTGCTGATCTGATGACACCTGTCTTTTCCCCCCAGATTCCTTCATCCCTTGTTTTTCACCATCTTATGATACAACCTCCTTGTGTCATTTTTGTCCCATTTTACAAAAGGATTCACAGGTTTCATTTGATTGTATTTAACATTGTGCTCCAGTGTGATGTCATAAGCAAGTCTTACTGGGCTTGAGCCCAAAGATTGACTCAACAAAGGCAGAAGCCAGGGAGCAATGTTCCTTCCAGTGTCAAATGAGATCAGAATATGAAGGAAAGCTGGGTCACAATGAAGCTGTAGATGTCAGAGTACAGTGTGGAGCACTGGTGAGTGTAGTATCTACATTGTTTTCTAGGGCACCTTCCATACAGGATGTTGTAGTTCCTTTGGTCATAATGATCTGCCTACATGTCAGTAAATCCAGGGAGCTCATCAGTGAACATTATGTACATTATGGTAAGTTTGAGTACATGAAGAGTCTTTTTGTGGTAGATGAGATTCTGAAGCCTGACCTTGGTGTAGTGCCATCCCAAGTGAAGAAAAAAAAAATAAAACATCATGTGACTTATGCCAGCTTTTCCTCGAAAGAGGGAAAAATATCCTTGCCTTGCTCTGCTGAAGGATAATGGGAAACTGAGTGGCTGCAGACCTGTGGATAGAGAGGATCACTATAGTCTGTTATAGCTGCCATCAGGCTTCTTTTCCGACCATCTCACAACTGTTCAGAATGGATCCTAATAGTGTAGTGGCCAAATACTCTTCACAGCAGTGTTGCATGAAGGATCACTATCACTGGCCAGCCATTACCTGTCAGGAATCCCATGTAGTCAGAGACAAGAAGCAGCTTATTTAAGGGTGAAAAGAAGTTTGGGTTTGTGGTAATTGGCTGGGGAAGGGCTTTGGTTGTGTTGCTCATCAATAAAGCCAGGATTGTAAAAGGGTAAAATATGTTCTGTTGCTTTCCGGGAGTAAGGTTAGAAATCCAACCCCATGTGGTGATCTCAGTGAATATGTTATTATCAGGAATATACAGAGGTCCTCCATACCAGCCTGGGATGCCTTGTTATATCCTTGCCATGTCTCTGCATTCTTATGGTGATAGCATGCCAGGCATGATTTACTGCAACAGAATAAAGAATTTGAGTTTGTGTCTCAGAAGTACTCATATGGTATCCTTCTGGTGCCTGTATTGTATGGATGTCAGCAGAGCTCTGGAAACACATTTTGCTCTGGCTGATATTTCCTTATTATCAGGTGTATCAAAGAATGACAACTGGCAATGACAATGTCAAGGACTTGTAAACATGAACTAGGATAGAACCCATATAATCCTAGAAGGGCCAGCAGTATGACTGACTACACATGGCTGTGTTTGTACAGTGCTTGTCCTTTTGTGGCCAGAATCCATCTCCCACTTGCAACATCCAGTCTCTGTACAAAGTTGGGCTCAGGAATTGTTCTTCCTAATAGGAGAACCCCACAGTCATACCACTGGCTGTTAACATATCATAAAACAAAGCACAACAGTTTGAACAGCTGTGTTGCTGTACACCTTTAATATTAGCATTTGGGAGAAACAAGTGGGTAGAATTCTGCATGCTCCAGTCTAACTTGGTCTACATGTTGAGTTCTGGGACAGACAGAACAGCACAGTGAGCTTAACTGTCAAACACAGAAAACACAAGAACCATAAACTAATAGTTTGATCATGTGTCTGTGGACAGGAGTGCTTTCTTTGAACAAAGAAGACAAAAGACTATTGCATATATTTTTCTGATGTGGAGTGATCATAATAACTCAAAAGATGCTTTATAATATCCTATACTAAATGCCTTTTCTTCTTTTCATGGCAGAGTTTCTCTATGTAGTATAATCCCACTGATTTAAAAATCATTACCCAAACTCTATAATCAAATTAAGCAAGCTTTATTTTCTGTCAGACAGAGCTATTTCTCTAAAGTGGGAACTGAAAGTATATCATTGAACATAGGAGAAACTAGGGCTTATATATCCCTCAAAACTGTAGGATGAGATTTTTCAAGGGCCGGTAGATTTGCAAAGAAACTTTTGTTAAGTAAAAACTATAATCAGAACATCTTACCAGGGTATATTCAAGCTGGAAGTCAAAGTTCATAGGGTGGGGAGCATGTCAAATTCCAGAAACTTGAATTGGGCAGCAAACACAAATTAGCTTGTTCTGACCTTACAACACAATGGCCTTGACTTTAGATGGAGTCAAGTCTGTCCATCATTAGCTGTGCCTGTCCAAAAGTCCTAAAGTGTAGAGGACACTGGCATCAAATTCAGAGGTACACCTGGCTCTGGAGTGCTGGAATTAAAGGAGTGTGCCACTATTAATACCCTTTCCAAGGGTGAAAATACTGTAACCTGACACTCACAAACAATATACTCTGCTTTCCAGACTCCAAAATGCAGCTCGGCACAAGAAGACACATTTTTCTTTTCTTTGTCTTTTCTTCTCTTTCTCTTTTCTTTTCTTGGTTGTTTTGCTTGAGCTATGGATGACTTGGAACAAATCATGTAGACCAGGCTGGCCTCTAAATCACTGAGACCCATCTACCTCTGCCTCTGGAGTCCTAGGACTCAAAGCCTCTGCCACTAGGTGAGGCAGAATCTTTGTTTATATCACTTTTAGACTTTTCAGAATCTTCTGTTTACATCACATAATGCATGTCTCAGATTAAAAAAAAAAAAAAAAAAAAAAGAGTTCCATCTCCAACACAAACATGAGAGACCAAAACTAAATTCTTCAATTGTTACTTGGGCTAAGACATTTTAGGAAGTTGATATTGAAATAGGTGTCTCCATGGCTGAACACTGGGCTGAGCTCCTGATCCATCTGAAAGCAGGGGAGAAGAGTCTATATTAGCAAGGGGATAGGGCTTATGAGGAAAACTCCCACAGTGATGACTGGCTGGAGCTCTGCGCAGCTCACTGAATTAAGAACAGCCACTGGGGAGCCTTCAAGAAAAGGAACTAGGCCCTCCAAGGATAGGCAGCTGTCCACTGACATGAGCAGTATATGGAGCCTTGAGGGGAGAGATCAGACTGTATTTCTATGCGTGGACTGGCACTTCGGAGCCCACTCTCCCCTGAGGAACACTTAACCCAGACATGACATTATGATGAGGAAACCAGATCTGCCTAGAGAAGATGCTGAGTTGATCCACTTTGGGATTTCTTATCCTTTTAGGGGAAGGGATGGGGGATGGGGAAAAGGGAGGCTGTAGGCAGATGGAGGAATTGGAAGGGGGAAGGGAGGGAGAGCAAGGGGATACATAAAAAAGGACTTTATTTTCTAAAAATAAATATATAATTTTTTAAAAAAGGAAAGAAATGGGTGTCTCAAGAAGTCAGTGGTGAGCCCATGTTAGCATCCCAGAACTGAGTTCTTCTCCCACTGTACTGCTCTCATTATTAGTTGGTGGTCTTGTCAATTTTACTATCAAAGATTTCTGTTACTCACCTAAAGATCTGAGTTACAATTTAGATCTCCCTTACCCCCAGGTGGATGTGCAGACTCTTGCAGTCCCAGATGCAGAAAATAAGTAAGGTTGTGATCTAAGGCCTAAAAATATCAGTTACTCATCCCATCTATGGCTGTGGGAACACTGAGCAAAAGGGCAAAGCATGTCATTCTCTATATTCCATACAGCTGTTTTAATCATTAACCAACATCAACTGTACTTACCTGCATTGACCTTGAACTAGACCACAATCAGTTATCACTTATTAAGGAAACTTCTCTTTGCATACAAAAAACAGTAACTAATGGAAATGCAGTTGTGGATACATCTATAGAGCACTACTGCACCTAAGGCTCAAGGAACATTTTTGAAGAAGAGGTAGAAAAAATTTAAGAACTGTAGGTTCAGAACAATGCTGTGAGACTGCATCTCCTAATAATGCAAGAAGCTACATTCATAAAAAATTTTCACCAAATGGATGCTGAGCAAGGACAAAAACAATGGACATACCAAACTGGATGGGACGGAAAGCACACAAGGCCTCAACCCTGAACAGAGAAATGCTATACAGAGAGCAGGAAAAAGTTTCCCCAGTGGGACAGCATGCTATAAGTGATTTATCGAGTACCAAATGGTCAGTCTTGAAAACATATTCCAAGTAACATTATATGACTTGGTAGAACACTTGTAATAAAAAAAAAAAGAGCATTGGATAATGTATAGTAATTGCTGAACAGGGAACGAAACAGGAAGAAGGAAAGAAAAGTGGGAGGGTCAACCAAAAGCAAGTTAGTATGAAGAAGCCTTATGAAATCCCAATCTTAAAAGTTAATTGGAAATAGAATTTTAAAACTTTGAAAAGCGGTACCCTACACAGCAAAGTAATGTTGTTTACCTGTGTAAATGTAACTGTGTTCCAGCTACTAGTTATCTGCCTAGAAAGCCTGAGAGGCACATCAAGCAAAGCATGCCATTGCTAGTGTTCCTCTTTGACTATTTTGTTGCTAAAGACACCAACCAATTTGATTATAAGATAGAGTGCAATCTTGAAGTTATTAGGGGAGTCTCCTTGCTGGCAAGTTTTTGTGAGGGCTGCTGGCAGAGAAAAGATGTCAGTGGTCAAACCCATCTCTGGACTCTGCATCCTACATTACAAATCTTCAAGCCAGGATGTGTGCATTGGTGCAATACTGGCACAACTGCTCATGGATATAATCAACCACTCCCTTGATTAAATGAAAGGCTTACTTTATAGAGGGAAATCCATATCCTGTACTATAAAAATGGTAAAACAAAAGAAACAAAAAGACCACATGGCTTGGAGATTATTTTTAATAATCATGTCATTAACCTGCCATATAAACATTCATGACTATAATTACCATTTTTTACTATGCTCAATCTTGGTGAAAGAAGCCTTTTTTGCAGTAGATAGTAGTAACTGTTCAAAAAGTACTAAAAACAGGCAACTGTGTAAGATTGGGACAATTACCATATTGTAATGGTCGAAATGAGGGTGGAGGGGGGTGATTCAGTAGCTGTTAAAGACAGCTATTTGCAGAGTGAGTGAATACTTACCCATTTCTCGTTAGTACTTGAATTCCTGTGTGTCCTTGGTGGTTTCTATGTTGTTATGGTTGTTTCTTGAGACAGGGTTTTTCTATGTAGACAAGGCTGGTTCAAAGTCAATAGAGTTTGTGTTGATACATTGTTTATCCAAAAAAGTTTGCCTGGAAATTAGAGGGCAGAACCATTCACAGATTTAGCCTATGCAGGAAGAGTTTAGACTGCCTTTGCTGCTAGAGTCCTGGGATTAAAGACATGCAGGACCACAACCTTAGCCTTTGAAGTTTTGTAAGCTGTATGTAAGCATGCCCATGTTATCACATTCACAACCTGTATCTCTAGAGCTTCTCATCTTCTTGCTATTAGTAGGTGTAACAGGGCCCCATCCTTCAGTAGGCCTCCAGACTTTAATACAACTGACTCTATGATGAAAGTGCAATTCAGCACTTAGATACCACCACCTGTCAAAAACTAAAACAAAGGACGAATTAATCAAAATCCATATAGCTCTGGGAAAGATTCAAAATGTATCAAGCTTTGCCATTTAGTGTCTATAGCTTTGCTTCTGACTGTTATTGTTAAATAAAATGTCAATCCAGAACATGGTTTTTGTGCTTAAAAGCTTATCCTGAGAAAGGATAGGTTCTATACTACGATCTCAAATGCTTGGTAGTTAAGGCTAAAAAAGATTTTCTATTGGTTTAAACATATGTCCCAGCAGCCTCCTCTGGAAAATATCCCAAAATGGTCAGGTTTGACTCTAGTAGGAAGATTCTGAAGGTCAACAAAACACGAGATTTTTATAACAGCATTTTCTTTCATGAAGAATTTGCTTTTATATGGCCAAGTTCAGCAGTGAGGAAAGCAGGGGTGGAATTTCCAATGAATATCCACAACATGGGGATTATATACAGTATAGCTATATATAATTTCCCAGACCTATGAATTTTGTGATGCATAGCAAAATCAGAGGGCTTTATCACATTCTTCTGTTACTATATTTTGTCTTCATTACAATTATTGTTGTTGTTTAGACAGTGTTTATGTAGTCCTGGCTGTCTGGTAACTCACTATGTAGACCAGGATGGCCTCTGACTCAGATCTTCCTGGCTTTGCCTTCTGAGTGCTGGGATTAAAAGTCCACAGCACCACACTCACCATTATTATAAGTTACTAAAATGTTGAACATGATAAATATTTTTATTACAATGTTTACAAGGGGCTGGAGACATGGCTTAGTGGTTATGAACACTGGTTACTTTTCCAGAGGACTTGGGTTCAATTTCAAACAAGTACTAGCTTACAAAATTTTTTTGTTAAAATATCTTTAAGGGAATTTCATGACTATTTCTAGCCTCTCCAGGCATCAGGCATTAACGTAGTACACACAAATGCTTACATACAGTACAACCATAAACATACACAACAACAAACTTTTCCTACATTTGCATAATTTTATTTTTATATAAACCTTGTAAAAATTTTTAAGATTTAAGGCATTCACAAGTTTCCATTTGTTTCTATTGTTGTGATTTCTAAGCAGATAATTCCAGATAAACTATATCAAATTATTTGCAATGGTATTCTTCTCGACAGAATGAATGTTCTGATGTCTCCTAAGATTCAAAATCTGGAAAAAGGACATGTTACATTCTTTCGATTTGTAAGGTCTTTCTCTGGTATGAAGTTTCTGATGTGTTCTGAGATGTGAGTTACGGATAAATGATTTGTTACATTCCATACATTTGTAAGGTTTCTCTCCAGTATGAATTTTCTCATGTTGTCTAAGATATGAGCATTCAGTAAAAGATTTGCCACATTCCTTACATCTGAAAGGTCTCTCTCCAGTATGAATTCTCTGATGTGCTATAAGATGTGATTCCTCCTTAAAGGACTTGTCACATTGCTTACATTTGTAAAGTTTCTCTCTAGTATGAATTTTCTGATGATTTTTAAGATTTGAGGACATAGTAAAGGATTTGTCACATAGCTCACATTTGTAAGGCTTCTCACCAGTATGGATTCTGCAATGCCTTTTAAGATGGGATAATTCAAGAAAGGATTTACCACATTCTTTGCATTTGTGCAATTCCTCTAGAGAATGAGTTTTCTGATGTCTTGTAAATGATGAATAGTGGGTAAAGGATCTGTCACAGTAGTTGCATTTGTAAGGTTTCTCTCCAGTATGGAGTCTTTGATGTGTTTTCAGACTTGAGTACTGAGTAAAGGATTTGTCACAAACATTACATTTGTAGGGTTTCTCTCCAGTATGAATTCTTTGATGCTTTGTAAGAGTTGACTTCACAGTAAAGCATTTGTTACATTCATTACATTCGTAAGGCCTTTCTCCAGTATGAATTCTCTGATGTTCGGTGAGGCTTGAGGCAGTACTGAAGTATTTCCCACATTCCTCACATTGGTATGGTTTTTCTCCAATATAGACTGCTTGCTGCATAAGACTGCATGTAGAGTCAAAACAGTCATCATATTCTCCCTGCCTATGCTCTTTCTTTACAGTGTAGAGTCTCTCATCTTGAGTAATGTTGGAATAGAAATTTGAAGATTTCTCACAGTCTTTAGATTTGCAAGGTTCTTTTCCAGTGTGCCTGCTTTCATGTCTATCTGGGTTTGATGAGTCAATAGAAGCATCCCTGTGATTACTGCAGCTATAGTTATTAGAGTTTTCTGTAGTTTCACATGTTCTACAGAGTGCACATGTGGAGGGGTCATGAAGCACTTTGCCAAGTTCATTACACTGACAAGACTCCTTTTCAGTCTTCACATGTTGATGGACAGGATCACATATGCAATAGTTCTCTGAAAATGAGTACAATTCAGTTAATAGGGTTTGTTCAAAAGACAAAGTTTGTCTCTCTAAATTCCCCCCTATGATAAGTCAACCAGCAGCTATTTAGAATAGAGCTCACTGTAGTCAACTTTTTCCTTTCACTATAATTTATGGGTACACACACACACACACACACACACACACACAAGTGTTAGTCTTCAAGGAAGCTGAAGCAGATAATTGAGAAATCAGTACCTAACTTGGGGATGGAGGTTTATATTTAGAATACATGACTCTATTTTTAAATATTTTTTCTCAGAAATTGATGAAGCAGAGTTCAATCCAATCCCAGTTTCACTGTGCTTACTTACTAATATATAGCGATGAAGATTATAGTTCAAAATACCCAATTCTTTTTCATATTAAAGGGTTATTAAAATGCAAAGGGTTTATTTTCTTTTCCTCAAAATCACATTAGATTCATCAAAAGTAATGATTGCAAAGCAAATATTTTGTCAGACATCAGATGTTCTAAATCAGTTCTCAACCTGTGGGTCATGACTATCTAAAAATTATTCCCGATGGCCTTAGAAACTGAGGCACTGCTTAGTAGAAAAGTTAGTCAAGAATTAGGAACAAGAACAATTTTATGGTTGGAAATCAACAAAATATGAGGAACTCTAGTAAAGGGCTATAACTTTACCAAAGTTGAAAAGCACTGCTCTAGACCATTTGAGGCAGGGCTATAAGGGGAGGCTAGTGCTTATTTCTATCCATCACTGACATACATGCAAGAAAGACAATTACAGAATAATGTGACTTCATGGACTCACATTCAATTTAGAATTCGGTAAAATTGTTACAATCAGATTTCAGCATGGTCAAATACTACTTCATTTTGTACTAGTGTTAACTCATCATAATTCAGGTGCAATAAAAAATCTTCTAACAATTACACCAGGAAGAATGCATCCTTGGGCCAGGACACTACACTAAGTTAAATTATCAGGAATCCTTTCAAGTGGAGTTGAATATCAAAAATGCATTCTCAGCTATTTTTTACTGTTTCACTTAAAACCACCACTGATATTTTGCTCATTCCCTTGCCCATCCTAATCATGGCTACCTTCTTCTCTTCTAGGCCAATCTCATTTGCTCCAGATAACTGACTAGACCTACTTGCATACAATAAGCCATGTGTTCTGTGAGGAAGTCCAGGATAAATGCTAGAATTTTTAGAAAGAATACAGATGTCTAAAAGTATTGTGCCCAGGACATGAAGAGAACACAATGTCAAGAAATATAGGGATAATTTCCCAAATGTAATTTCTGGTTAGAATCTTCAGCGTATTTAGTGAAAATTTTCAGTTTGCATATCTTGAATTTTTCTCACAACTAAAACAATGTCAGGTACAATGACAGACATGGAGCTTTAAGATATAAGTGGAAATATTATATGCTCTTGCATTTCTAAATGTGTCATGGAACCTACATGAATGATGGATGACAGATATAAAATAGAGAAGAAATAGAAAACTGACAATAAAAAATAGCCTAACAGAGAATTCACAACCTATAAAGTCAGTACATACAAAGCCTGAGTGGTCGAATTCTACAAGCAAAATTTTCTCACCCACATAGACCAGGTTGCTGTAATTCTCCAACATCACATCAGTGTACAAAGCCTTCTGAGCAGAATCCAGGCATTCCCACTCCTCCTGGGAGAAGTTCACAGCTACATCCCAGAATGTCAGCAGACCCTGAAACACAAAGCACAGTTTGTATTTCTACTAAACAGAGTGTTTTTCCGTATATAAGGAGTTTAAGAAAATTAAGTAGATAAATGAAGACAATTAGTCAAAAAGATAATTTCTAATATAGTCACATTCTATAATGGGTTTTCTATCTTTGTGAAAACAGGATGACACAATAGCCTCACAAGCAATATACACAAAACAATACACATTTAAGGTCTGAACACAGTTTTTCCTGTTTAGATGCTGTGTTATGTTACACAGCATCACAGCAGGGATGTCTCAGAAAAAATTTTTGTGAGAAGTTCTAAATGCTGTTCTTAAAGTACATGCTAAAATACTATTGACAGAGAATCATCCTGTCTGTTCTTGGGCCTTACTTGATTCCATTGTAACATGCACAGTTCAAATGTTTAGACTCTAGGTCCAATGCTACACCATTAAAGAGCATGGGGTAGATTAGAAAGGCAAAATTTATAACTGACTAGATAGGCAACGAGTTAGGTTTCTTTTCCATAGTAAAAATAAACATTACAATAAAGTACATACTGTGAATTTTAACTTTAACATATAAAATAAAGTAAGTAGTATATGGAATTTTATGAGAAGAATGGGCCACTATTAAACAGAAAAATCAGTATCAGCCACATTTGATATAATCCAAAATTTCTAAAAATATGCACAAGCTTACTTAGACAAATAAAAATTCCAGAAGTTTTAAGGATTTCACTTGCAAAGAGCTATAAAAAATGATAGAAGTCAACACATCAAATAATGTTTAAGATACAGCTCAGCATGTACACATTAGTATAGTAATTGTAGATACATTCAGAAGTGATATATAGATGAACCATTAATAAATGAATAGATTAAATTCACTGAGAACTGTAGACATTTTTTCTGTGCTTTGCAGATACAATGTACCTCAAAGAATGGCTCAAGAAAAAAAATCTGTGCTACTGTGAAATTTATAGTTTTCAATGTGTTATTTTTAATACCTATGCTGTACTGTCTAACAACATTTTAGGTTAGTAGTGTTTGTAATTGTTATAGTTAGGGTTCCTGTTGCTGCAATGAAACACTATGACCCAAAAGCAAGTTGGAGAAGAATGGGTTTATTTGGCTTATATTTCCGCATTGCTGTTCATCACTGAAGGAAGTCAGGACAGAAACTCAAACAGGACAAAATCCTGGAGGCAGGAACTGCTGCAGAGGCAATGAAGAGGAGCTGCTCACTGCCTTGCTTCCCCTGGCACACACAGTCCAACTTTTTATAGAACCCAGGACGATTAGCCAAGGGATGGCACCACCCACCATGGGTTGGCCCTTCCCGATTGATCACTAAATGAGAAGCCTTACAGCTGGATCTCAAGGAGGCACTTCCTCAGTTGAGGCTCCTTCCTCTCTTATGACTCTAGCTTGTATCAAGTTGATATTCAAAACCAGCTAGTATAACTAACTCTTTGTCAACTAAACAGAAAAGTATATCACTGGTAAGTTACAACCCTTCCTTTTCTTATTATCTCCATAATTTTAAATAACTAAAATTCCCACAGTCTTTACAAATTCAAACATGTTAAAATTTCAGTTCCTTTAAAATAGCCAATCTCTTTAAAATCCAGTCTTTTAAAATTCAAGATTCTCAACTGTGGTCTCCTGTATAATACTTTATTTCAAGAGTGAAAAATTAGGGCACAGTCAAAATCAGAGCAAAACAAAATTCCAATCGTCCAATATCTGGGATCCAGTCATGGTCTTCTGTCGTCCTCAAAAGGACTTAGTCATTTCTCTGGTTCTGCTCCTGAAGCACACACAGCTTATCTTCTAGGTTCTGGCTGGCTCCACTCCACTGTTACTACTGTTCTTACTGGTCTTCTCATGATACTGGCATCTCCAAAATGCTGTGGTCCCTTGCTACAACTGGGCTGCAGATTCACCAATATCCTCTCATAGGCTTTCTTCATGGCATCAAGCTTCAACTTCTTTGAATGGCCCCTTCAGACCTGGGCCTTCAACTGCCACTGAGGGTGCACCTTCACCAATGGCCTTTTCTAGCCTCTCACAGTGCCAAGCCTCAGCTGCTCCTGACCTTCATGATCCCATCATTCCTTCAAAACCAGTACCATCTGGATAATGCTTACACATTACCGGGTCTGGCTGAAAACATGAGGTACAAACCTTGGCCACCTCTAGAACACAGCTTCTCTGTGTTCTTAGGAAACACTTCCCAGAATATTTCATGTAGTGATGCTGGTCTTCTTAACTTCCACTAATTTCTTAGCTCCAGCCACCAGCATAAAGTATCCCAGCAAAGCAAAAATTTGCTTTAGTAGTTCTGGTACCTTGTTAATCAAGGTTGATTCTTCAGCCCCAGCTAACCAAAACCACAGGATCTTAATTCAAAATAACTAAAGACTCTAAAAATCTTTAAACTTCCCTCCAAAACTTCACAAGCCAAGCCTCCATTTCTGGCACATCTGTTAATATTCATATCTTCCAAGCAACAAAAGAATATCTCACAGAGAATTTAACACTTAATGGTTCTTCTAGCCAAAAGTTCCAAAGTTCTTCTATAATCCTTCCAAAAACATGGTCAGGTCTGTCACAGCAATAACCCACAATGCTGGTACCAATTTGTCCTTGTTAGGGTTTCTATTGCTGCAATGAAACACTATGACCCAAAAGCAAGTTGGGGAGGAAAGGGTTTATTTTGGCTTATACTTCAGCATTGCTATTCATCACTGAAGGAAGTCAGGACAGAAACTCAAACAGGATCTTAGAGGCAGGAGCTGATGCAGAGGCCATGGAAGGGAACTTCTCAGTGGCTTACTTCCCCTGGTACACTTAGCCCAATTTCTTATAGAACCCAAGACCAGCAGCCAAGGGATGGCACCACCCACCATGGGCTTGGCCCTCCCCCATTGTCACTAAATGAGAAGATGCCTTACAGCTGGATCTCAAGGAAGCACTTCCTCAGTTGAGGCTCCTTCCTGATGACTCTAGCTTGTGTCAAGTTGATACATAAAACCAGCCAGTACAAAGATTCTTCTTTTATTTCTCTGAAAATACAAAGATGTAGTGACATAGTCTGTCTGACCTAAGAGTCAGGGATAGAAATGCAAACCTGCAGGTCAGAGCCCATTCCCCATGTCTCCATTTTAAAACACTGCAGCTTCAGGGTGGGGAATATAGCTATTGCTCTCACAGGAACTGACCAGAGAAAAGCAATCATGAGGAATGTTCTTTCTGCACATCAGTCAATGCCTTCAGGACATTATTTCTGATGCATTCCACATAACTCTATGTAATGAGTCCCAGCCAGAAAGAAAGGGCTGAACAATGGGATCTGTTTGAGGGAGTAGGGTAGGGAGGAGAAGACAAGTTAAAAAAATATTGATCATTCCTGCTCAGAAAGTTACTACTGAGTATCCTAACCATGTGGGTGATGTGAACAGCAATTCTGCTGAGATAAACAGATCAAAGTTATCAAAAAACAAAAGGAGACATTATCATTGTTGTGATATTAAACACCAGAGAGAAATACAAGTAGACTAGAATCTGAGTAACACAGAAGAATTTCATGGCAAGGTCAATCCACATGTGACAGCCATGTTCTGTCCTCTATAGTGTGCTTAAATCTTTAGTATTAGGAACCAAGTATTACTTGGTATAAAAATTCTAGATATGTCTCTTTTAATTGTACGTATTTCTAAGATGTTGTTCCAACTAGTCCATGCATTTCAATATGCATTTTTATAACTATGATTCAAGGAAATGAAACAATCCCCCAAATAGAGCCTACATGCCATATGAGCTCTTAAGTCACAATGTATAAGGATATAGTCCATCGTCAATATCAATTAGTCACCAACATATTTTTTAGTCATGCGTTATAGTGGAAATATTTTCAAAATTACAGGTCATAACTATAGGGTACCCCCCATCTTGCCTCTCCCCAAAAATCTGGGGTGAGCAGAATAGATGCTACAGGAGATATGGAATATGGAATTGTATTGCATATCTGTAGTCACAAAAGACAATCTGGTATGGGACTAGACATAACAGGGGGATAACAGATTGAAATAAAGAACTCAGAAAGAAAACCATCAATCCATTTCCACTTAATATTTGGCAAAAAAGAAAAAGACATATTAGAAAAATATAGTCTTTTAAACAAATGGCACTAGCAAAACTGGATCCAACTGGTGAATTAAATGTTTAATCTCTCACACTGTACAAAAATCCAATCAAAATAGATCAAAATCATTATTTAAAACCAGACAGACAGAAATCTAGAAAACAGGGTATACAAATCAGAACATTGAAAATGGGCAAGGACTTATAGATTAGAAAAAACAGCAACAGCCAGGAAGTAACTCAAGTATCAACAGACTACATGAAAATAGTTTCTGTTTATCAATGGAAACAAACAGCAGAGCATGCACACACCCCACAGAGTGGAAGAGAATATGTTCCAGTGACACTTTGAATTGTGGCTCATCTCTAGATTTACCAAAAATTACAAAAATTAAATAACATGGAAATAAGGCTGCCAATCAACAATGGGGAAATGAACTGAATTGATACTATTCAAAGACAGAAACACAAATGACCCCAGGACCCCTAAAATGCCACCAGAGAAATTAAAAAAAAAAAAAACAAAAAACCTACTTTGAAAATACTGCTTTATTCCAGGCAGAATGGCTTTCATCAACTAACCTGGCAACAAATGTTAGAGAGGATGAGGAGAGAAAGGGGAATGAATTGAATATCAAGCCTAAGCCCATGAGAAAACAGCAGACAGTAAAGCCTCAAGATTTTATTATCTGATGGCCAGGCAGCACTTCCATACAGAGAGAAATGCACTTCATTTGCAGAGAACATCCGTCTTTTATATAAACTTTGTTGCTGGGCAAGCAGGAGCAATCAGGCAGACTATAAGGACCAAGAAAAAGTAGTTCCAGTTATACTACAAAATTGTTAAAAATAAATTATAATAGCATTCATGGCTCCAGCTATGACCCAGACTGAGTGTAAGTGTTCCTGACATACCACACAGTGGACCCTGCATGGTGCCAGTGAGATGCAAGAATTCACAGGCCTCAGGTCAGCCATAGATCACCTGTATGAGGGGCACGCCCTCTGGCGTGACTATGTAGATCTGTGCCCACCCCTTCTTTAAAAAAAAAATGCCATGTGGCAGCTAGTTCCCTTCTTTTCCTTCCTTCTCTCCTCTCTCCCTTCTCTAGGTCTCCTAACTCCCTGAAATAAACTCTCTTGTGGCATCTGGCAGTGAGTGTGTGTGTCTCTCCCATATGCAAAAAGTAACACTAAGCAACTTCATGGTTATCCCCTTCCTGGGTGAGCCAGTCTGAAGGACTTTAGATGCTATCTCTTTCCTGTGAGCACATTCTTTACAACACACTGAATCTAGGTAAAGAACAATTTAACCCTGGGACTGATTTCCTTACTTTTAGAGAAGACATTTTTCACCTAGGTCATATCAAAGATAAGCCTTATTCATTGTTGGTGTGGATGGAAAGGTGGTGCAAATTAACAGACTCAAATGAAATCAGTTTGAAGATTAACAAATTAAAGATATAACTAACATAAGTTCTAGCTCTCTCAGTCCCAGAACTCTTTCACTCAAGAGAACTATATATACAGCCCACTATAAAAATATTTACACCCCATGGTTAATGCTGCTGTATTCACAATAGCAAGGAATTATATTCAACCTAATTATCTATTTATAGATGAATGGACAATGAAAATGACATGCATATAAAAAGAAATACTATTCAGCTGAAAAGTATAATAAAAAATTACAGGAAATGGACAATGTCTAATAGCAAGTGAGAGCATACAGTATCAGAAAGAAGAAACCATGTTTTCCCTCATATGGAAAACTAGCCATTAATATGTGCATATGGGACACAACATTTGGTGAGCACAGTAGATCATGCAGAAGGAAAACAAGAAAGGTTAAACAGTATTGACGTAGGATTGAATGCATGTAATCAAAATCAGTTATGAAAAGATATAAAATAAGTGATTTTCTGGCTCTAATTATGTAACAGGTTTTGTAGCTTTTGATGGTAGACAAATAGATCAAAATATATTAGTAACTAAAACTAAAAAAATCCCATGTGAGGTTTCAGAGCTTCTATTCCCAATGATGACTCTTAACTGTATAAATGTACATTTGAGTTGTATAGCCTTGGTCTAGTTAATTTCAGTGTGTATTTTGTTTGTTTGCAGTATTTTTCATAATACAATAAAAATAAAACCAGAAAGGCTTTCAAAAGTCTCAAACTGTACCATTTCTGTCAAAAAAAAAAAAAAAAAAAAAAAAGGAACATGACTACTGACCCGATTAACTGGAGAATCAGCCATTTCTTTCTGCTTCTTTTCTTTGAATTTCTCTTTCAGGAACAATGAATAGATGGCTTGCTGACCTTTCATATTAAAGGGTCAAAAACAGAAACAAAAATTAGTAATAAAAGCTGTTAAAGAACAATGTCAAGCCACATGTAAAGACCAAAGCAACAGAATATGGCCAGGTGTTCAGACAATGATCTCAAATCCAGGAAAGTATGGAATGACATTTAAAGCCTGAAGAGAAAATCACCATTAGCAATACTGTTGCACAAAGAAATTTCTATCTTAAAATTGGCAAAGACTTAGGTGCACTTGGAGATAGTTCATTTTACTGAAAGCACTTCAGATAATAAATCAGAAGCAAAACATACACAGGAGTATGACAGGAATTATCGATGAGAACAGTAGAAATAATAAATTTCATGTGAAGAATTGATAGATACAGTAGAGCTGGGAAGTGATCAATTATGGGCAAGACAGCCAATCACTAATTCTCAGACAAAAGAAAACTACTCCCAATATAATCCAACTAGTAACAACATTAAAAAAAGAAAAAACAAAACCCTCAAAATAAGTAAGCAAACAAAACCTCACAGAGAATAAAAACCCTAAAAACAAAGTGTTGGTGTGTCTTATCCTTGTACTCAGAGGCACTGGTATTGGCTCTACTCCTCAGTCCAAGAATATACTAATAATGGCCAATGGCCAATATTGATGACTGTTATATATTCAGCCAGGAGTTACACTGCCACCCTGGGCAACTTTGCCAAGGTCACCATTGACTTTACCTCCAAACCCTAAATCTACCTGACCCCCAACCTCTGGACATAGACTATGTTCATCAAAAGGGACTATGTTAACCAAGTCTCTTTATCAGGAATTCACTGGCCATCTTGTGAAAATCCACACCAGAGTCTTAGAGGTTCAGAGGTACCAGGTTCCAGCTGTACCCACTACATAAGAGTTTTTATACAAGAAAAATAAAGTGAAATAATTCTCTTTAAAAAATACAAAATAAAGAGTATTAGCAAATGATAAAATGTTCCATTAGATAGTTCTTTGATCAACACAGGTGCATGTCACAAAACCTAGAACACAGATATCCACAGCCAACAGAAAACAAGAGAATACATGAAACTCTCATATTGCCTCATGTTCTTTTCAAACTCAGGAAGACAATCTAGAAGGAGGTCCGTCTTTAAGACTCCCAGCAATCCCTAGCACAATCCTATTGCATGTTTTACAGACAGCAATCCTAAAAGTACCAAGGAACAGCAAAAAGCAGGAAAATACTAAGAAGACCAAACCTAGAGGTGATCTCACAGTGTATTAAAATTACGGCAATGAAAACCACTTGGAATTGTCATGATAACAGACAACAGGAGATATTCATGAGAAGACAGTACAGATGGAGTTTAACAGTATATAAATGTACTTTCTGATTTTTTTCAAACTTGGGTGGCATTATTTTCAAGAACAAAAAAATTAACACTAAAAGATAATGTGCTAGAATACCAAAAGCTTCAAGATTCTAAACAAACAAGCAAATAACCCTGAGATAATAATTTTGATCATTCTGTATTAATTAAAAGCACAGATATATAAAACAATTAATATTGGTATGATGGCATGATTAGTGATGTGAAGAAATAAGGACATCATCTCTCACTTGTGTCCTCAAAATTTTATTTGCTTCCTTGGGGTGATATATTGTATGTTTAATAAAAAATAGTCTAAAATATCAGAGGATACAGTTACCCAAAGATCCAAGCCAGGAAAATCAGGGAATGGTGATTTCACCACTCACAACTTTAATCTCATCACTTGGGATACAGAGATACTCTGGATCTCTGTGAGTTCAAGGCCAAACAGAGCCAGGCAGTTGTGGCACATACCTTTTATCCTAGCTCTATGAATGTTAAACCATGAAGTAAGATAGCTAATCAGGAAAAGAAAGACAAGGCAGAAGAAGGCAGAAGTTTTGCCTTTTCCTGCATGCCTAATCAGTCTAGAGACAGGCCTAAGGAGCTGGCTACATGAGAATTGGCTGTAGTTTGTTCCTGGTCTCTCTGATATTCCAAACTATTTTTATTAAACATACATCACCACACCTCCTAGTGTCAATTCTTCTTTAGAACATCTTCACACTCCTACAATAGGATAATCCTAAGGAGATCTTTCTTAGTGGAAATCTCCAGAATTATTTCTAGTCAAATAGAATGTGGAAAAACTGATTTCATGTCCCACATCCACATGAACGCCTACTCATCCTTCACCAATCCCTACAACATACCTGGATCCTTAGCTACTGTCTCCTCCCTCTCCATCTTCTAGGCTCTTTTGTTCTGCTGCACAGGTGAGCAGGTCTGAGTAATCAGTGAGTCCTACATATAAGGAAGAGACTGTTCAGAAAGCACTTCAATTTCTAACACAGTACTGTACTGCGTAGATAAAGAGAAACTGAAATACAGGATTACTCAAATGATTCCCCAATTGGCATACAGTGTCAGAGCACTAAAAACGTTTAGAAAGCATTTTAAGTTAGCGTCACTGTCACTTGAATCCCACTTCCAATCACACCTCAGTCAAATCTCAGAGGTAGATTGAAATGAGAATATTATATACTAGTGAAGTTCTGAATTGATCATGAACCAAAACTGACAAAAGCCTTACATATCCCAAAGGATGAAAGAACATTTTATGAAGACTTTTGTCCTTTGAGGATTTCACTTTATTCTGTGGGATGTATGACTCATTCACACAAAGCTCACACACTTCCAGATTAGTTAGTCAAGAAATACTGAGGAGGAGCATGGGAGACTGCAAGTAAACAGTTCTCAGTCACAGTAACTAGACTGCTATGATTCTGCAATATTCCATTTCTGTACACAGTTATCAGAGCAATGCATTGCCCTTCCTCCTGAGAGAAGTCCACAGTCACACCAGTGGTTGTCAATCGACCACAAAATAAAACACAACAGTTTGAGCTGTCCTGTTGGTCCAAACCTTTAATTTTAGAACTTGGGAAACAGAGCTAGGTGAAACTCTTGATTGTTAGCTCCAGTCCAGTCTGGTCAACAACAAGAAGTTGATCATATGTCCATGGAAAAAAGTACTTTCCTTGAACCAATGGGAAAAAACACTATTGAAGACATCTTCCTGATGTAGATGAGTGATTATAATTGTTCATAAAACAATTATAATAATGTTTTTCAATACTGTCCTATACTATAATGCTTTTTTTTTTTCTTATATTTTTTTTCAAAGATTGAGTTTCTGTGTCTAACCCTTGTTGTTCTCAAACTTGCTCTGTGGACCAGACTGGCATCAAACTCAGAGATCCACCTGCCTCTGACTCTGGAGTGCTGTGATTAAAGGAGTGTGCCATCACCACCTGACTTATAATGTATTTTCTAGCTGTGAAAATAATTTGACTTGATATTCTCAAACTGCATACTGTACTTCCAGATTCTAGGTGCAACACTCAGAACTCGACAAAAAAAGACATATTTGGTTTTGAGTTTTTTTTGTTTGTTTGTTTTTGTTTTTTGGTTTCTTGAGACAGGGTGTCACCATGTAGTTATGGAAGTCTTTGAACTCACTATGAACACATTACTAAGATCCACTTTCCTCTGCCTCCAGAGTGCCTGTTGCACCATGCCTGGAAAAGGCATTTTTCAGTATGCTATATTTACATCACACAGTGCTTAAGTCTCAGATGAAAAATTAATGATGGATAAAATGTTTACTTTTAAATGTTAATGTTTACAACCATACCTGCAGAGCTCGCAAATATATATAAACGTATATATCAAAATCAGTCAAATCTGCAAGCATATCTTTCATGATAATATCTAAAAGATCTCCAGAGATGTCAATTCCCCAGGTCCATATACCATTTTCTTGATTAGGTAAGTGGTGGTTTAACATGGAAGTAGCTAGCATGATGAATGTGAATTTGAAGAGCTTTGTCCCATTCTTCAAAGGAAAACGACACGCGTTTGCAAATATCAACAGATAAATTCAAATATTCTTCTAGAATATTATTATAAAATATTTTGGCAATCAGAAAGTCAACGGTGGGGGTAGGGAAACAGGATTATTCAGTTGATATGACCTAAATTTTAGCGAGGAGGGTAAGATATCCTCAGGAGAATTTTAGAGCTGGCTTCTTTATGAACAGCAGAGACACTGCTCGCACGCCTGCTCCCTTCCCTCCTGTGTCCCAGCCCCGCAGCTCCTCTGACCTGGGAGGGTCCAGGGCCGCCGGGCTGCGGTTCCCGCCTCTGCGCTGCTGACGGTGACTTTCCCAGGCCGCCCCGCGCGGCGACTGCGGCTCCGGGGAGTTTTCAGGACCCGCGACACCCGCCGTGTCCTCCGCACCCAGGCAGGACCACGCGATTGCCCACTGTGCAAGCTAAGGCATCCTTCTCCCAATTTACTGGGCCTCAGTAAAGGTCCCACCAAAATCCAGTTACCACATCCCGTTAGCCACGCCCCCTTACGCACTTCCTCTACAACTCACCAATGGCCAACAGCCACCTCCATCCGCTGTTTCCGGGTGAGTGTGAGTTCGGTCGGTTCTCCCCATCTACCCTTCTCAGTGAACCATCCCTCCTTGAGCATCTCTGTCCCACACAGCTCCAGCTGTCAGGCTGCCATGGACCTACGCTACACAGCCTCTCCGCATGCTTTCTGTCACCCTAAACCAGAACTGGATTTAGGAGGACCCTGCACCCAGGTATCTGACTCCCTTATCCTGAGTTTTGACCACTTCGTATTAAAATGGTTCATTCTAATGTCTTATTTTGAGGTTCCAGTTCCTGGAACTCATATAGAAAAAGACAGCTATCACCGAAATCCTGATGCTCAGGTTCCACACTCTAAACACAAACTAATATGAAATATTGCTGCCCCAGATCACTATTTTCGTATCTGTGCTCCCAAAGGAGACAAAAGAAGATAAAATATGAGAAACAAAACACACACAAAAGTATACTCAATAAGGTTAAAATTCATAAAGAGGAAGCCAGCCCCTGAAGTCAAAGAGGACAGGAACAGATTGAAGAACAAGAAAAAAAAAAAAAAAAAAAAGCAAATGGCTTGTCTTTAAAGAATGAGGACAATTTAGTCTATGATAACTGAATTCAATAGGAAATTTGTAACACCAAAGAAAGCTCAAACTGAAGTGAAGCAAGAAGTGAAAAACACAATAAGCAATAGTAAATAAATAAATAGTAAACACAGTAGTAAATCAATGAAAAGCCTCACCGCCAGAATAGATCAAGTAGGAGACAAAAGATCAGGGCTTGTAGAGACGATAAGAGGATCAGTATCACTCAATCATGAAAAAGAAAAAAAAAATCAGATGCTCCATGCAAACTGCACTAGTAAAATGTGAAAGTCCAGCTGTGTCTTTTACATTAATATAAAACATTCTAAAACTTGATTCAGTAACTGTCACCATGGAGAACATTCCTGGGAAGCTGGATAATCATGTTCTTCCTGATGGGAATGAAGTGACACTATGAGGCATCATTATTCTACCCTCACGTTCTTCACTATTAACAACCAAATATCTGGAATTTCATGATTAGCAACTTCAATTTTGGGTGGGAAGACATTGTCTTACACCTGATTTTTGGTGAAATTGCTTTGACTTTCTCTCCAACTAGGAAGGTTGAAACAGGAAGTGAAATGGCTAGGCAGAGAAAGGATTATAAGGTGAGAGGAGGCAGGGGTTAGGCACCCTCGTGAAGACAGGATCTACCCCTTTTGGCCTGAGAATTCAGAGAGATGAGATGTGGTTTTGGTTTGTTACTCTTGTTTCTCAGGTCTTCTACCATTTATCCCAATATCTGGCTCTGGAGTTTTATTATAAGATCAAGTAAGATTCGTGCAACATATGTCCCTTGTATTCCTGATCTCTTCAAAGACATTTATCATGAAGTGGCACTGAAATTGGGTCAAAGGCTTTTTCAGCATCTAATGAGATGATTATGTGGTTTATTTCTTTCAGTTTTTTTTTAAATATGGTGGAATACAGTGACTGATTTTTATATGTTGAACCATTCCTGTATATCTGGGATAAAGGTCACTTGATTGTGCTGGGTAATCTTTTTAAATGTCTTCTTGGATTTTATTTGCAAGAATTTTATTGTGTAGTTTTGCATCAATGTTCATAAGTGAGACTGGTCTGTAATTCTTTTTTATTGTTAAGTCTTTAGGTGGTTAGACTGTGGCTTCAGAAAGAATTTGGCAGTATTCTATCTTGTGAAACAGCTTGAGGAGTATTGGTATCAGCTCTTCTTTGAAAGTCTCATAGAGTTCTGTTCTAAAACCATCTACCAGACTTTAACTAATACCAATACTCCTCAGTACTCAATAAGATTCTTGCAAACAGAGAAAAAACATGGACTTATCCATCATAGCCCATTTTTCAGAACCTTTACCTATGACACACAGTAACTCTATGAATAAATGGGGTTGTGTGATTTCTTTTTAAAAGGAAAAGACCAGAGTGGAAGTAATTAAGAGGAACCCTCACTTCTGTGTGAAATGTGGAGGCTTATGCTCATTATCCAGTCTACATTCTCAAGACAATTTTTATGATGTATTCGGTGTGATTCAACATAGAACATTGAACAACAGGGCTCACGCAAGGGAATGCTGTCTGAGAAAATTAGAAAATTCACCCATTCACAGTAGTTTTAAGAAGACATAGAAATAAGCCTAACTCATGAAGTAAGGTCTTCATGACATAAATTTTAAAAAGGTATTAAACAACGAAATGGACTTCCATTCACACTGAATGGAAGAAATGATATGGTATAAATGATTATATTAGCAACAAAAATCTACAAAATCAATGAAATTTCTATCATAATGATATGTGGCATTCTTCACAAAAGGAAAAAAATAGATTCAGAAAGTCACATCAAAATAAGAAAATCCAAATATCAAAATATGCTCTAAGAAAGAGTAATCCTAGGAGTATTTACAGAACCATAGTGACTAAGGCAACACAGTAGTACACCGTCATAACATGAACAAGTAGTTTAGAAATGAAATGAAACAGAGAACCCCAAAAAACAGCTGAACCTATATGCCCAAGACAGACAATTTAGGACAGAAAAGCATCACAGGAAATGGCAGAGCATCATGAGCACATTGTGGCATCAAAATGACTATGTTGAGAAGAATGACATTGGATCCACATGTCTCACTTTACATAGAAATCAATTCAAACTAGAAGAGGGATATTCATCTAAAACTTAAAATGTGCAAAGTCTTATAGGAAAACTTGGTTCAATGCTTTGTTATGCAGACACGAGAAACTTTCTGAAAGGATGTCCAGCAGCAGAGACAGTAACTGGGCAACTAACAAAGGGATCACATGAATTAAAGAGCTACAAAGAGCTCAGCACAGTATCAGAGGAGCAAATGGTTATGAAAAGAGTAAGGCAAACTCGAAGTAGTGTTTGGTCAAACAAGTGTCTAATATATGGAGCATGTAAAGAACTGCTAATGACAAATATCTGAAGCCCAAGTCATCTAATACATAAATGTATAATCAAAGCCAAGTGTTGTGTCATTTGAGAGGCATAGGCAAGGGGATCTCTGTGAGCTCAAGGCCAGTCTAGTCTACATAGTGAGTTCCAGGACTGATGTAGAATGTTTTTCTGTATGCTGTGAATATCATTCATTAATAAAGGGACTGTTTGGACCTGTGGCAGGCATCTTAGAAGGTGGTGGGAAATCCAAGCATAGATGATATAGGGGAAGGAAGGTGGGGTCAAAACCGCCCAAGAAGCAAGCTGTAAAGAAATAGATTAGCCATGGGCCACATGACTAAACAGATTAATGGAAATGGGTTGAGTTGAGATGTAAGAGCTAGCAGTATGTCTGAGACATAGGCCAAGCAGAACGTAATTCATGTAAGCCTCTGTGTGTTTTTGTGGGACTGCAGGTCTGCAAGTTTGGATCATGGGCTGGACAGGCCAGAAATCTATTACACAGGACAGCCAGAATTAACATGGTGAGACCCTTTCTTGAAAAAACAAAAAAAATGTATAATCTGTTCTGTTGTGATAAATAATGTGAATACCTGTAGCTTGCAGATGGGGTCCCATTCAGCCAGGCAGCATAGTGTGACACAGAGTTTCAGGAAAGAGACATACAGGCTTGGCTCACTCAGAGGGATTTTAATAGAATGAAGTAAAAAAGAAAGATAGAGATGGGGGGCAGGGATGCTCTTTTTCTGGTGGGGGTTGAAGAGGGGAAGAGAAGAAACAAGAAAGAAGGAATGGGTTCTCCTTCTCCTCCTCCTCCTCCTCCTTCTTCTGAGTTTGATATCAGGATGCTGGTGCCTAGGTTATTGGGTTATTGCTTATTGGTTAGAACTCCAGGAAGTGGGTCACAATCCTAACATAATCAAAACCCTCAAAGACTTACCTCACCTCTAAGGCCTTTTTAGTGATAACATCACAAGCTCATAGCTCAGTCTTGACTGCTTCCATACTGACAAAGGGCAGGGGCATGCTGTGTATTCTCATAATAAACACAGAAACAATCTCCAGTATAAACATTACAGTTGCAACCCTAAATAAGCTGCTTAATTCAAAAAGTCAAAACAATCAGAACAGGCATGGATGCAGCTAACAATAAAGATGAGAGTTGGCCATAATTATGGTAGGAAACAGACCATTAAAAATTTAAAATCTCTTAAAATTAAAACAGAATATTAACAAATGATAAAATGTTGCATTCACTAGAAAGCTATGTGATCAAGATGTACACAATTCATAAAACAGTTTCCAAACACTTAAATCAACCACATGCAGAATGGTATGAAGAAAACAGACTGTGATGTTGGGAAACTTCAGCATCCATCCATCATTCACTTTTGGAAAATGACATCACACAATATTAGTTCAGAAACAGGAGCATCAACAGTGCAGGAAACCCACTTGCCAGCAGAAGATCCACAGTGTTCTCAGACTCCAAAAAAACAGTCTCCAGCATGGCCCTCTCTCGGAAGTAGAGGAGGCCTTACAATTAGTAAAGATGAATGGTTAGAAAGTATCTTTTCTGACCAAACTAAAATGCAGACAGACATTAGTTGCAGAGAAAACAGAACAATAAAAAAGATGTCTGTGCACTGACATCCAAATAGCATTTTCTCATTCAAACATGGGCAGGCAATGTAGAAGGAGATGTGTCCTTTGTAAAGATTTTTTAAAAAATATTTGTTTAGTTATTATGTATACACTATTCTGCGTGCATGCCAGAAGAGGTCATGATATCATTACAGATGATTGCTGGGAATTTTCTAGGTGGATTTCTTCAGAATTATTTCTAACAAAATAGAATGTAACAAAATTGACTTTACTTCTTCCTTTACTGCTTTCTTCCCTCAGGAATTCACTTTATACTGTGAAATGTGAGATTCTTGCACACACCTCACACTTGCAGAGTAACTTTCCCAAGAACCATGTGGAGACACAGGGAGAATGCAAGCAGGCTATTCTCACCCACAGAAAACAGACTTCTACAATTCTGCACCATCTGACCTCTGTTCAAAGCATGCCAAATAGGGTCTAGGCATTCTTCTTATTCTAGGGAGACATTCACAGCTACAGCATTGTTTGTTAACAACCTTGAAATAGAAAAGAACCTTTTGCTAAATTTCTGTGGGCAGAACAATAGAATTGTGAGAAACCTGCCTCCTATTGCCTAGACTAGCATTTCCTCTGTCCAGGGAGATTCCATAGCCGCCAGCCTGCTGTTCCTATCATTGTGTGGCTGACTATTTACTTTCCCAGGCTGCCCCATGGAGCTCCTGTAACTGTGGGGATTTTCATATCCCTGCCAGAAGATCACCCAAGAAGTGTTTTCACCCTAAAGTTGCTAAAGTGTCTGGAATGCCTTTGGAGAAATAACCAAGATATTGACCACAGCCCAGTGCCAAAGAATCAGATCTATGGTTTTTCTTTTGTTTCTATTGAAGAGTAGGAGTTAATATGTAACCAAGAGAGTGAAATTCCCTAGAATTCACAATGGTACACTGAATGAGGATACTGTTCAAATGGCCATACTTATATAGTTCAAAATTATCACTTTGTCACACTCAACATATATTTCCCTACATAGACTATTAAGTAAAAAACCCGAAAACCAAAACCAACCCATACAAGAGTTGTGCTATGTTTCACATAGAGAATAAAATTGGAAAACACTTCTTTTATGGATATTATTTCTTATTCAATACTATCATTATTGTAAGAATTCCTGGCACATAGCAGCTATGCGGCAAACCTGCTAGTTCAACAATCTGACATGGAACCAGCAGAACACACTGAGTATGGAGGGCACACCCCTAGGCATGACTATGTAAATCTGTGCCCACCTGTTCTCTTAAAAGGAGAAGCCACTAGGAAAGTTGTTCCTTTTCCTCCTGTTTCTCTACCCTTGCACCTGTCTGGCAACCTCTCCAAATACAGTGTGGTAGCTGGTAGTGTGTCTGTTCTCACGTGAGATAACAACAATTATTGCCCTTTTTTGGTTCAGGTATTGAACAAGAGTAATGTGCTTCTGTTTAGACTATATATAACATATGAACCATTGCAACTAAAAACATCCATGTTATTAACACCAAGACTGACATCATCTTGTATGTCTGTTGTTATTATTCATTTACCTTCCAGGAAAACTTAGCTGCAGACTGATTAGTGAATGCTTTGGAAGTAATTTAGGTTTGCGCTGTTGAGCTTCACTGGTAATGACCTTAATGTTTCTTTAGTGTCTATTTTTACGAAAAGTATATTTCTAAATATATGCATATAATATGGAGTTATATGTTCATTTTTCAGGTTTGATAATATATCTTCTGTTGAATGAGGTTTCTGGTCCATTTAATTCATGGTCCACACTTATATACCATACCGACTAGCTCCAAATAATCACACAGAGGCTTATATTTCATTCTCTTTGTCCTATTGTTCAGGCATATTGCTAGCTAGCTCTTGCATCTTAACTCAACCCATTTCCATTAATCTGTCTTGCCACATGGCCCATGGCTTACCTGTGTTACTTCTCAATGTTGATTCTTGGGCAGCTGGATGCTGTCTCCTTGACTCTACCCTCCTTCCCCTATCTGTGTTCCAATTTCCTGCCTACTTCTAAGGTGCTTGCCAAAGGCCAAAACAGTTACTTTACTAATGATATACACAGCATACTGAAAGACATCCCACATCAATCTTCTGCTTTTATGTATTTCTGCTTTTTTTCTCATACATGTCTGTGCACTTTATGTATACAGACCAAAAGAAGTCATGGGATTCCCCTGGGAGAGAGTTAGAAAATTGTTAGCAGCAATGGGGGTGCTGGAAACTGAACCTGGATGATCTAGAAGAGCAGACAGTGTTTTCAACCATTAAGCCATCTCTTTATAAATCTGCTTGGTATTTAAATAGGACATCTTATATTACTGTAAATTAAAGAGTAATGAATTAATGAAGTTTTAGCATCTTAGCACATGCATGTGTACATGCATTAAATGATTTAGCATTTTAAAATAGATTTATTATAAGAGAACAACTAGTTGGATAGGAGAGGTGCTTGTCTCAATTCTTTCCAAAAATCATAGCATAAACTAGAGAAAATGTTATGATGCATTCTATGATTGCTATATGACAATTAAAAAACAATATTTTCTTGGTGGCATATGCTACTCAATATTTTTGAAAACATCAATGAAAATGTAATATCATGGAACTATTATTATTACTTGGAAACATTTAAAATTTAAAACTAATATGTGGTGGAAGAATAGGTAGCAGTATCTTGTACAGAGAAATTTTGACATAGAAGAGACATTAGTAAATGTTATAGACAAAGAAACACCTTAATACACATTTACTCATAACAAATGTGTGTCATAAGCAAAGAAGGATATATCACACCAATGTGATAAAATTGTGAGGTTTTAATAGATTTGTTTTCTCTAGAAATTTGATATCCTTCTCAAGCAACCTCATCCAATATAGAAACAGATGACTACATTTTATCAACTACCATGCTTAGGTTAGGATAGTTTTGTGAGCTTTATGTTATTCATTAGCATACATGCTAATATGCCTGCTATTTCTCAATGGGACATTCAAAGTCAAGTTAACTCAGATTTATACCTGCACATTATAGCTTTGAGATTTCACTCCTTCTTAGACCTAACTCCAGTAGTCTTAACTGAGAGGTTTACATTGTAACACTTTACCATTGTAAGTGTTCAATTGAGGATATAGGACCCTCATCTCTATGCACAGCTCCTCCATATCTGGAGGAATCACTCCTACCTATGTGGCTTTGGTGAAATATCAGTCTGACCCCCATAAGAATGCCATTTCCAAATGAGAGTACTTTCCGAGAACCCTGTTACTTCTTTTTCCTTTCCTGACCCTGTCTGTAAGATTGGAAAAAAAAAAAAACCCTGTCATCTGCTGCCTCCCTTTCTGGTGTGAGCATGATTCTTTCAGGGTAACAGGTACACAGGCCTTGTGTATGTGGAATGGATGTGGCCCATGGAGAGGACACAAAGCTAAACATAAATTGTTTGTGACCTCACCTCCCTTCAGAACATAAATGATCAATTCCCTATGTCATTAAAGACACTGAAGTGTTTGTGTTGTATTTCTGAAAGTTTCTTTAATTTCAAATACCCATAAGCAAGTAAAAGTTTCTGACTTGTGCCAAGAATCTCTGCAGAACCATAAGTATGTGACAAGTCATTAGTGTTTCCAGTGTCTCTGGGGCAAAAAAATGTCCCACTTGTAAACATCACAGAATGTGTGGGTATGAGGCTTTGAGGACTCACATTATGGAACAATGCTTTTAATTACATACACAGTCTCAATGGATTGTGTGCATTTGTGAGAAAGTTTTTGTATTGCAGACTTCCTCCTCTGGTTTGTCACAGGCTCCTAAATTGCACCTTTAATAAGTCTGTGATTAGAGATATGGATCATTAAGTAAATAATACAATTAAGAACATTGTGCCCAGGAGTATTAATTTGTTACACAATGTCTCCTCACAACTATACAAACTATTTGTAAAGTATGCTTGAGGGGAGTAATTCTAATTTTGGTAAAACACTGGCAACACAGATTCTCTTAATGACTTAAGACTTCATTGGAGACTTCACTAAAGTCAGTTAACCAAGGAAGGTGAAGTTGATAAATCATTATAGTTTTTTTTATACATTTTATTCTGATGATTTTAGTGAGTGTACATAATTATTTGATACTATTACATATTTTCTGTAATAATTTTCTTTGGTATTTATCTCAAATCAAGTTGATTGTAGTATTGACTTGATATGACTTTTTTGTGATTCAATAATAATAGGTTATAAGTTTGTGGCAATTTATCAATTTCTTCTAAGTTATTAATCTTTATACTCTTTTCAAAAGACTCTTTGATCCTGTGCACTTCTCTGCTATCAAATAGAATGTAATCTCTTTCATTGCTGACTTTATGCATTTTCTTTTAAGTATAGCTAAAAGTATTTCAGTTTTAATTATTTTTATTATAAAGTCATATTTTTTATCCATGTATATCCTTATTCAAACTGCCTTCCCCCTTCCACCTCTTCCAGTCACTCTCTCTTAGTGCAAGTTCATATGTAGAAATGTATTTATATATAAATATGTTAACCATTATATATAAGTATATAGACAAATACATATGTAGAGTTGTTAAAGATCATATATGTATAGGACTATATATCTATGTATACATATTTGTGCACGTATTTGAGGTATATATCATGAGTAGGAAAGATTTTTAACCTTAAAGTATAAAGGTATTAAACATGGACATATAAAATAGTCTAAATTGTGTAATCAATTATATCCTATAATGGAAGAGTGTGTGATTGACTTTTCTGATAAATGCTGCTTGAAGTTTGTAACAAATCAAACATTCACCTAACATATAGTCAAGTTAAAAATGTGTTTGTGTTATTTAGGACAAAATACTAATTCTACTAACATACTGTGGACTCACCCGGCTTAAAATAATGATCTTTCAAAGAAAACAATGCAATCAACATTGCTATGTTTTAGATTCCTGATGTACTACGTAATGTATTTCTCCTTTATGATTTATCCATATTCCTGACCCAGAACAGTGTTTGTATGCAAAGACTACACCAAAGACCATTGGCTGAAAGCAATGAGGCATTTGTCCTCAACACCACAAAATGTGAAAAGGAACACATAGATATATATTGATAACACATGATTGTAATTTTCTTTGATCACCTGAGTTTATGGGGCCACAGAACAATTTTTTTTATTTGAGACTCAGGTAAAAGATTAGATAAGACAACAGTCATTTGTTTCTTTTTGGTACAATTTGCTGTGCTGGTCAATAAACAGAGGATGGCCTTTATTCAAGAGATGTGAATTCTTCAGCCTATTGGAATAGATCAGGCCCACTGTTGTGTAAACTATAGCAAGGGTCAATTTCTTCCATTTTAATTCACATAATATACCACTCCACAGTGTAATATAACATAATATAGAAAAGCTGGAAACAAGAATTCACTAGAAACCTAAGTTAGATTTAATAAATGAATGAATGAATGAATGAATGAATAAAGGTAAAAATGTATTAAAGGACAATATGCCTTGTTCCCCCAGGAGAAATCATATAAGTATATAAGTTTTAAAAACATTTACAGGGGAACGTGTGTGTGTGTGTGTGTGTGTGTGTGTGTGTCTGTATGACATAGAAACTGATAGAGAGCCCAATCTATGTCCCCAGACGCCTGCTCAAGAGGAAACTTGAAAAAACTCAGCCCCTCCCTTGGGCTTCTCAATACTATACCTACAAGTTACTTAAGGCCAGATAGCCAGATGATAACCCCCCACCCCCCACCCCCCACCCCGTCTTCCCAGGGATCACCCAGGATTGCTTTGCTATGTGCCTATTAAACCTGGCTTTTTCTGAGGTTTCAACGACCTGCTCCCCACCAGACTAAGATCTGCTTCTCACTGGGTAAATTGCCTCTCCAAGTAACTGCCTTATAGGGTCAGGGCCTCGTTCACTTTTTGGAGTGTCCTACTTAAGACACGACCATGCCAGGCCCTCCAACCGGTTTTGAGAACAGGGCCCTTGGAAACTTTTCTTCAGAACACATTCTGTCGAAGTGAGTTTCCCATACACTCCTGTTTTTATAACCCAAAGCATACCACATTGGACATATTGTGTTAGGCCTGTGGTTCTGGTACAGACTTGTGAGATAGGCATTTACAGTTAAAAGCCAGATCCACAAACAGCCCTGGAGTGCCTTTTATAAAAATCTATCTCAACTGGGACTGTCTTGCCATACATTCATTGGTTTGAGCACCCACTGGCAAGGTACCTGAGCATTGTATTGCTGCCCACTCCTGCTCCCCTTTCTGTCCATCTGTATTTTAACTGCATGCCTGTATCTAATGCTTTCATCCAATATCTCTCCAAGTTTCCCTAACTTATTGCTTTCTGAATGTCTTTGCATAGCATTTGGCTGTTTTCTTCTTTCCCAATAGCCGAGGAGATTCACAGCTGAAGATTCACAGCTGTTCTCCCCACATGGATCTGGCCCCTCTGCCTACTGGTTCCTTTGGTTCCATTCTCTCCTAAAAATTTCTTTTTCAAAACTCTCAATTTGCCCATCGGTTCCAGTTCTGCTTCCGGGACCAGGTGCAGTGTGCAGAGTCCCAGTGCACCTGTAGCAGGGGCACATAAACTCTGCCTGTCACCATACCCACAGCTCCTGCTGAGGGAATTTGCACGGCTACCCACCTTGACCTCAAACTGAGGGAATAGATAACTTCTGGGGTCTCTGAAGGGTAGATTCAGATCCTGCCCAGAGAGGTGACAGGAGGCACACAAGCCCGAGTGCCAACCTGACCAGGAGCCATCTAATCGTGAACCACTGAAGCCATGGGCAAATGTCAGTGCAAAAAATTACATAATAATACAAAGAACAACATGGTAACTCCAGAAAAGAGTGGCGATCTTACTAATACAAGACCTGAACTGAGCAATGAAGAGGAAACAGAAGGAAGCAACACCAAAAATTCCTTTTTGATGATCATCGAAGCTCTCAAAGAATATATGAAAAATAGCTTTAAAGAAATAGAAGAAAATACAAACAAAAAATTGGAAGAGATGACAAATCTATGACAGAAACATGCCAGGAACTAAAAGCTGAAATAAGAGCTGAAATAAAAGCTGAAATAGAAGCAATAAAAAAGGCACAAAATGAGGCAAAGATGGAAGTAGAAAACCTGAAGAAAAAAGCTGGAAACACAGATACAAGCATAACAAACAGAGTTAAAGAGATGGAAGACAGAATCTGTAAAGTGGAAGACTCAGTAGCTCAAATAGATATATCAGTCAAAGAAAATAGTAAAACTAAAAAAGCCATAACTCAAAATGTTCAGGAAATCTGGGACACCATGAAAAGACCTAATTTGAGAATAATAGGAATAGAAGAAGGAGAAGAATACCAGCTCAAAGGCACAGATGATGTTTTCAATAAAATCATAGAAGAAAACTTCCCTAACCTGAAGAAGGAAATGCCTATAAAGATACAAGAAGCTTACAGAACACCAAATAGATATGACCCCCCAAAAAAGTCAGAGCGCCACATTATAATCAAGCCACAAAACATACAGAACAAAGAAAAAATTTTAAGAGCTGCAAAAGAAAAGGGCCAACTCACATATAAAGGCAGACCCATCAGAATAACGCCTGACTATTCAATGGAAATGATGAAAGCTAGAAGGGCTTGGTCAGAAGTTATACAGACGCTAAAACAGCATGGCTGCCAAACTAGAAGACTATACCCTGCAAAATTATCAATCACCATAGATGGAGTAAACAAGGTATTTCAGGACAAAGTCAGGCTGAAAGAATATCTATCTACCAATCCAGCACTACAGAGAGTATTAGAGGGAAAACTCCAACCTAAGGACCCCAGATACACCCGCGAAATCACAAACAATCAATAAGTCCACAGAAGAATACCCTAGAGAAAGGAAATACAGACAAGTTACCACCAAAAATGGCAGGAAATATGAATCAATGGTCACTAATCTCCCTTAATATTAATGGACTCAACTCTCCTATAAAACGTCACACTCTAACAAGATGGATACAACAACAGAAGCCATCCTGTTGCCTACAAGAAACACACCTCAACTGTAAAGACAGACACAGGCTTAGAATAAAGGGTTGGGAAAAGATTTTCCAGTCAAACGGTCCTAAGAAACAAGCACGGGTTGCAATCCTAATATCTAACAAAGTAGACTTTAAGCTAAAAGCAATTAAAAGTGACCAAGATGGTCACTACTTATTCATCACAGGAAAAATTGGTCAAGAGGAGATTTCAATCTTAAATATTTATGCCCCTAATATAAGGGCACCTACTTATGTAAAAGAAACACTGCTAAAGCTGAAATCCCACATCAATTCTTACACCCTAATAGTGGGAGACTTCAATACCCCACTTTCAACCCTGGATAGATCAACCAGACAGAGCCTCAACAGAGAAATAAGGAGTCTGAAAGAGGTTATGATGCAAATGGATTTCATAGATATCTACAGCACCTTCCACCCAAAGGCATAGGAATATACATATTTCTCAGCTCCTCATAGAACTTTCTCTGAAATTGACCACATAATTGGTCATAAAGCAAATATCAACAGATACAAAAAAATGGAAGTAATCCCTTGTAAGATATCGGACCACCAGGGCCTAAAGTTAGAATTCAACAACATCAAAACCCAAAAAAAGCCTACCAACTCATGGAAACTTAACATCACTCAGCTGAACCATCTCTGGGTCAAGGAAGAAATTAAGAAAGAAATCAAAGTCTTCCTAGAATTCAATGAAAATGAATCTACAACGTATCCAAACTTGTGGGACACAATGAACGCAGTCTTAAGAGGAAAATTCATAGCTCTAGATGCCTATATGAAAAACCTTGAGAAATCCTACACTAGAGACCTAACAGCTCAGCTGAAAGCCTTGGAACAATTAGAAGCGAACTCACCTAGAAGGAGTAGACGGCAGGAAATAATCAAACTTAGTGCTGAAATCAATACAATTGAAAGAAAATGAACAATACAAAGAATCAATGAATCTAAGAGTTGGTTCTTCAAGAAAGTTAACTAGATACGCCCTTAGACAAACTAAGGAGTGAGTGAGTATTCAAATCAACAAAATCAGAAATGAAAAGGGGGACATAACAACAGATCCCCAGGAAATACAGAGAATTATCATATGATATTTTGAAAATCTGTGTTCCACAAGAATGGAAAACCTAGAAGAAATGGACAGCTTTCTGGACAGGTACCATCTACCAAAATTCAATGAAGATCAGATTAGTTACCTAAACAGGCCTATAACCCTTAAGGAAATTGAAGCTGTCATTAAAAACCTCCCCAAAAATAAAAGCCCTGGTCCAGATGGTTTCAGTGCCGAATTCTACCAGACATTCAAAGAAGAATTACTACCGTTACTCATCAAACTATTTCACACAGTAGAAACTGAAGAAATATTGCCAAATTCTTTTTATGAGGCCATAATCACCCTAATACCCAAGCCACTCAAAGACACAACAAAGAAGGAGAACTACATACCAAATTCCCCCATGAATATTGATGCGAAAATTCTCAACAAAATTTTGGCAAACCGTATACAACAATGTATAAAAGATATCATCCACCACAACCAAGTAGGCTTCATCCCAGAAATGTAGGGCAGGTTTAACATACGAAAAACTGTAAATGTTATCAATCATATAAACAAACTAAAGGAACAAAACCACATGATCATATCCTTAGATGCGGAAAAAGCCTTTGACAAAATCCAACACTCCTTTATGATTAAAGCCCTGGAGAGATCAGGAATACAGGGAGAATACCTAAATATAATAAAGGCGATTTACAAGAAGCTGACAGCCAGTATAAAACTTAATGGAGAAAAACTCAAAGCAACCCCACTAAAGTCAGGAACTAGACAAGGATGTCCTCTCTCCCCTTATCTATTCAATATATTTCTTGACGTTTTAGCTAAAGCAATAAGGGAACCAAAAGAGATTAAGGGGATACAAATTGGAAAAGAAGAAGTGAAGCTATCTCTATTTGCAGATGATATGATTGTATACATAAGTGACCCACAAAATTCTTCCAAGGAACTGCTAGAGCTGATAAACACCTTCAGCAATGTAGCAGGATACAAGATTAACTCAAAGAAATCAGTAGCCCTTCTATACACTAGAGGTAGAAGAGCTGAAAAAGAAATAAGGGAAACATTACCCTTCATAATAGCTGCAAACAGTATTAAATACCTTGGAGTAACTATAACCAAAGAAGTAACAGACAAAAATTTTAAATCACTGAAGAAAGAAATTGAAGAGGATATCAGAAAATGGAAAGCTCTCCCATGTTCCTGGATTGGTAGGATCAACATAGTAAAAATGGCAATTCTACCAAAGGCAATCTACAGATTCAATGCACTGCCCATCATTATCCCAACACAATATTTTTTGGACCTTGAAAGAACAATACTCAATTTCCTTTGGAATAACAGGAAAGCCAGGATTGCCAAAACAATTTTACTCAACAAAAGAATCTCAGGAGATATCACCATTCCTGACTTCAAGCTATATTATAGAGCAAAAGTAATAAAAACAGCCTGGTACTGGCATAAAAACAGACTTGTTGACCAATGGAATAGAATTGAGGATCCAGACATTAACCCAAAAACCTATGAATACCTGATCTTTGACAAAGAGGCCCAAAACATTCAATGGAAAAAAGATAATATATTTAACAAATGGTGTTGGCATAGCTGGATGGAAGTGTTGTGTCGCGCCAAATCCTGACCAGCAGGAAAAGACACAACACCAGGATTCTTCTGTGGTAATTGACCAGGTCCTTTTTATTAATACAGATACTTCTTGCAGCAGTAGCCCCAGTTCCCAACCTGTGCAGCCAGTTTTAAGCTCAAGTCCTTCACTCAGCTAATGCCGTGTGGGCCTTCACCATAGGGCCACGCACACAGAAGCAAACTAGTCAATTCAGCAGATAGTTAATTATTACTAGAAGCATTCACCATCAGGAGGGCGGGGGACAAGAGTCAGCGCCATCTTTAAGGTGCGGCAGCTCCCAACAGCTCCCCCTTTTTGTTTTAATAAGACACAGGTAGGGCAGTGGTCCATTCTCTGCTGTGCAAGTGAAACATAATCCTAAGAGTATCGTTGAGGCGTCCCCCTAGACATCCCAGGACCCATCCATACCCTAGTTTTCGCAGAGGTGGGAGGTTTAGGGCAATACCCACATGCAAATGGATGTGCTCCTCTCAAACTCCTAAAAACATGACTAGGTAGTTTGACTGCATGACTTAGTGTCGTAACCTGCGTCTCTGCTGTAGGGAGCAAATCATTTAGTTCTCAAGGTGGCAAGCCACACTTGAGGAGATTGGCCAGCTTCTAAGGCTGAGAAAGCTTGAATCAACATCACCGTGTTCCGTCTTTATGAAACCCTAAGACGGCAAATGTACCACAGGCATAGCAGGAGTATTAGAACTATGAGTCCACTGGCTGCACCTATTCCCGCCCACTCTTTCAGAGGATCCATGGCGGCAGCGAACCACAAAGTCAGCCCTTCAGCTAGTCCGGCATCCATCCTCGTGGAGTTTATTGCCACAATGGCCATTCTTAGGTCCTCCATCAACATCTCGAACTCTCCAGTCCAATTACCTGTAAGATAACTGGATAGTTGTTTAGACAAATCTGCTGCATAGGTGAAGTCCTCATACTGGATACTAGTCACTCAGAGTCCTGAAAATTTCCATTCACATCCAAGCTGTACAAGTTGCCAAAGAACATCAATCTGTTCTTGGACCAAATCAATCCTCTGGTTCACTACCATGAGGCCTCCTTTTATTTGGGCATTAATGCCTTGCTGTACGTCCAATGCTTGAGCAGCATCGCTTGAAAGCTCATTAAGCGCTTGGGCAGTTTGCACAGTAGCCCCCACCGCCGCCAGGGAAATGGCTGTCACAACAACCGCAGTAATCCCAAAATCTCTCTTAGGTCTAAAATGAGTCAGCATTTGGTACATCAACGGGCACAGGTACCCAACGAGGCAAGCGGGTGATTATGGCATATGTAAATTTAGTAGCATCCCAACATTGGGCATAAGCACAAGTATTATTAGAACATTGCTTGGGTTCCAATTTACTCACCACAAATATAAAAGGAGGGAAAACACACACTGGGGTGGACTCAATACTAAAATTTCTCAAAGACTTGACCCCTTGGCCCTTACAGGGCACTTTGGAACCCAGGGTAGGACCTTTTGCATCCCATCTACCCCAAGGCTGGGAGGTACTCCATGTATATTTACTAACCCCATGAGCTCCTCCAACGATCATGGCCAGGGGTTCTGCATTCAAACAACTACCACTAAGTCCACATAGTAGCCAGTTATCAAAGGGATTAGAAACATAAGCTTGAGAGGGATTTTGATTAGTATAATTCTGACCCACATTAGTTGCATTAAATGCCATGGAGATTTCTGGAGAAAATGAAAAATATCCTGCTCTGTCAGCCCAAACCACAGCATGGGACTGACATCCAGTCCATGGCCAGAATCCTCCCCAATTTATTCCCTGGCAATAAGGAGCCCATTCTGGTTGAGGGGGAGGTATCTGTTCCATCCCTTTAGCTGGCCACCACCTGGAGAGCCAGGTGGCCTTAACAGTGCGACAATGTCCACCAGAATTTTTAGGCAAGTCAAGCCATCCTGCAGTTTGATTATACAGCAGGATGCATGGGGAAAGATTTGACCTATTCTTCACTATCTGAAAACACAAACTTCCTTCTAAATAAAAAGATCTATTTTCAGCTATCGAGGTCGTCTCACTATCCAAGGGTAAATAGGGAATTCCAAAGCTTCTGTTGGCACTAAACAATTGGGGGAACACTCTAGTGTCATGGCGAACTGGCATCGGTCTCAGAAATACCAACAGGATTCCCCATCTCAGGTCCGCCATTCCTCTGTGTAGAGTCTGAAGAATCAGCATCATCTTTATCATGTACTGCATCACCAGCAACATCTTGTTCCTCTTGGACCTGCACTCTTCTTACCAGACGCTCTAGAACCCAAATGGTGTCTTGGCGATCCTGTGGGAACACACAAACAGATCCTTTAAATAACCCATCAAAAAATGGGGTTCAGATTTATAAAGGAAATTCTCAGCAGAAGATTTATGAATGGCTGAAAGGCATCTGAAAAAGTTCTCATCATCTTTTGCCATCAGAGAAATACAAATGAAAACAACTTTGAGATGCCATCTGACACCTGTTAGACTGGCTAAGATAAAAGACACAGAGGACAGCCTTTGCTGGAGAGGATGTGGAGCAAGGAGAATACTCCTCCATTGTTGGTGGTAGTGTAAGCTTGTTCAGCCACTTTGGAATATAATATGGAGGTTTCTCAGAAAATTGAGAATCAGTCTCCCCAGGGACCCAGCAATACCACTTCTAGTTGTATAATTTAAAGATGCACAGTCACACTCCAAAGGCATTAGGTCAACTATGTTCATAGCAGCATTACTTGTATTAGCAAGAACCTGGAAACAACCTAGAAGCCCCTCAAGTGAAGAATGGATTAACAAACTATGGTAAATCTACACAATGGAGTACTACTCAACAGTAAGAAAAAACGATATCCTAAAATTTGCAGGCAAATGGATGGATTAGGAGAATATCCTACTCAGTGAGGTATCACAAACTCAGAAAGATAAGCAGGGGATGTACTCACTCATTAGTGGACTCTAAACAAACGAACAAACAAAGAAAAAAGAAATAAGTAAAGCATGCCCAAGCTGCAAACCACAACCACTGAACAGCTTGGGATCAGAAACACCCTGAACTGACACCTTGGATCCCACACCCCCTAGAGGAAAACCTGACTCACTCTTGAGTGAAGGGGGAGAAAACTGTATCTGCCAGGAGTGGAGACTGAACTAAGCAATATTGTTGCAGTGGGACCATGTGACTGCCTGCAGCCTGCCCAGAGAAGGAATGGGGATTTGTGGAGAAGAAAAAATGACCTGATGTGGTGGGGGGGAAGGGACCTTGAATGAGGATATACAAGGTTAGAAAGTGTGACTTCTTTGTTCATAATAATAATAATAATCAAAAAGGAGAAAGAAAAGATACTGTAAAAAGCCAAACTTAAATGATACCCACAAAAATACATGTAATATATGAAGTGAAAATGGATTCAGAAGATCTGCAGAGTGGATTCTCACTGACTCATGTTTAAGATAGATTCAGGAGGGGACATAGAGGTAGTTTTGAGCCTAATTATATTAGTTTCCATTTGAGAGATGTATGAAGAGCTGTATCATAAGTAATTTTTTTTGAGCTCTTAGTAAGCCATTGGCACAATGAAAGGTATTAAAGGTATGTTTCTATGTTAATACTGTGAACATTACAAGGGGAACAAGATATGATGTCATACTCACAAAGGGAATAGTAAACGCAGGGTAAGGTTTTCCTTTTATTTTATAACAATGAAGCACAGTATAGAATGCAGCAGAACAGGAAAACATGCAAGGAATAAACATTGAGTTTAATTAAATGATTGTGAAATACAAATTCTAGTTGGTATTTAACTTAAACTCAGAGCCAGATATTTGTGAAAAACTGGAATATCAGTGAGAAGAAGCAGACCAGAGTCAATTCTCACCCAGCCAACTTCTCAAGGTAAAAGCTATCTTTAAGAGTCCTCAGCCTGCCCCATTGCTTCTATAAAATATTTCAATGCCTGCCTATGCCTGCTTTGAATATCTTCTTCACCTAGTTGTTTTAATTCTGTAATCAACTCTGCATCATTATCCTATAATTAGAATTAAAAGTTTGAACTCACAAAAACACAGAAAGATCTCTGTCTCCTTAGTAATGAATGGAATTAAAGTCATAGGTCACCACTCAGTCATATTCATACTGGAATTAAAAGACATGAGTTACTACTTTGCCAACCCTATGCTGGGATTAAAGGCATGAGTAGTACTCTCTGACACTAAACGCTTGACAGTGGGTAATTCTGTTCTCTGATATTGCAGACTCATTGTATTAAGTATACAATATATTACCACACAATTGTTTGTTTTTTTTTAGGGTCAATCACCAAAAATTCAAAAGCACAACACAAAGGTGTTATTGCCCGTTTTTACTAAAACCTTAATATGAAACCTAAAGGTTACCTAACTTTTTTATTATCTTTTATAATTTACTTATGTTATACTGTTGTAGTTGGTTTTCCC
This sequence comes from Sigmodon hispidus, assembly GCA_004025045.1. Classification (NCBI taxonomy): domain Eukaryota; kingdom Metazoa; phylum Chordata; class Mammalia; order Rodentia; family Cricetidae; genus Sigmodon; species Sigmodon hispidus. The sequence goes on from PVIH01005592.1 coordinate 103,434, forward strand.
GGGCAGTTTGTGTCTGGGGGTTTGGACCCTGACCCGCGGCTTTTGTCCCCCAAAGAAAATGAATCAGACACTTACATACTTTATACTGTTTGTCCCATGTCTCAAGCACATTACTAGCTAGCTCTTTCATCTTAATTCAACCCATTTCCATTAATCTGCCTGCCACATGTCTCAGCCTGTGACTCATCTGTGTCCCTTACATGCTTCTTCTCTGGGAGAAAGATGAAGACTGACTAACCCCACCCTCCTTCTACCTACCTGTGCTCTGATCCTCCATCTACTTCTACGGTGCTCTACATAGGCCAAATCAGTCCTTTATTTACAGCATACAGAGAGCATTTCCACCACATCTTTTCTTTTCTGTCTAATTAAAAAGGAAGGTTTCAATTTCCATATAGCAAAATTACAACTGAACAGCTTTCAAGCAGGAATTACAGTCACAATATCCAGTCTATTTGTAATTAACAAACTTAAAGTATATATTCTGTTATCTACTTTATCCTTGTGAGTAAACTAAAAAGAACTATACCTATAATTATTAAACCTTAAACCACATCAAAGACCACAAAAAGGATATAATATTATCCAAATAAACAGCAAGTGAAAGCAACTTCCAAAGTCTAGAATATGATAGAGATGACACCTGTCTGCCTGGAAAGTCACCCAAAGTTCCTTTGTAACGTTGGGGCATCCATCTTCAGCTTATATGGCCCAAAGTCTCTGATATACCTTTCAGCGATGCAGGAAATCTGTCACAGTCCATCAGTTGCTTCTTCTTGTGTCCTGAAGAATGCCTGGCAATGTTTTCTCCAAAGCAGGGACCTGAAGGACCACCTTGGCTTGTTCTGCCAACATTCAGAGGTCAATTTCCTATGTAACCTGCATATCCAGTTTATACAGCATACTGTCAAACAGTCAATACCAGAACAATTTCTTGCCCAGTAGCTAACTGTTGACACAAAGTAAATTCCACATGAAGGTTCTTCAATGACCATCATCTTCCTAAAATGCATTGGTGCTGCCAGGAGCAGACCTGTCTCACTGTCCAGAAAAGTCTTAGTTCTTAAAATAATTTAAATGCCACATTCTGCATGTCTTTGAAGTGTTTGAAGACTACCTATCTAATTGAAATATATCTTTGTATACCTATAAAAACCTAACTAACATGACTATAAGTTTGGTTATCATAGATCACTATTATTTACATTTCTCAATTATACATTACAAATTTAAAAGAGTTACATCAGCATCATACCTTAATCAAAAGTAGAAAAATACATACAGCATAACAAAATTGACCCCAAGTTTATATCAATAAATCAAAATCCACTTATCTTTTCTAATCATTTCTATATCATATCCTCCTCCCTTCCCCACCTTTTTTCAAGATTGACTATGACCATTAACCATTTATAATGAAAACAAACATTAATAAGTAATATTTTGGGGAAATTGGGCATAGTTTTCCTTCTTTTACTACTTCCTGCTGTCAAAGTATGATGACTATCTCATGGGGTCTTGACGCTGGATCATCTCAACTGGCCATCATGGAAGCTGATCTTCCCTTCAGAGAATTTCAGGTGGCCTTGGCAAATGGAACCACATTTGCTTAGAACCAATCCACAGGTTTTGATCTTCTGTGGAGACAAAAGCACAAACTCTTTTCCCAAGTAACATATTCTTACAAACAGATTTCAAAGTCATGATATCTTTAAAGTATGTGTATTTGTTTACCTTAGCAGTCTTAGCAATCAATTGTCCCTCTGTAATTAGCTCATTAAAAGTTAAAAAATTAAAAGAAAATGCAATAACCATAATACAGACTCTCTGTTTATCTGCCATCTTTCATGGCTTTTTTTATCTTTATTTCTTATTTCTCTTTCTTAAAGGGCTTTCTCTACCCTCTTTTCTCTCTCTCTCTCTCTCTGAAGCATATGCATATTTTACATACATTGTACCCTGTTTAGAGGTTTTGTGAGTCTAAATTTATTTTATTGAGAATCCTTAATCATTTTCTAACCCAAAGATCTTTTAAAATGTTGGTATCACTTTAATTGCTGACTCTAGCCATTTTGGCGGCATTTCAATATGGCGGAGGAGTCCGTGCATCTCTGCTGCTGCTGGCAACCAGAGGGGACTCAAGAAATGCCCCTACCAGAAAAACCATTTTAACTCTGTCTCCTTTCTGTTCACTATAAGAAGAAACCTTAAATCAATCACACTTATGCCAAGCCTTCTGTGAAATGTATGAGTTTAAGCTGTGTGTCACAGATGTGCCATTTTTAAATTCAAGCCTGCATACCACACTGTCTCAGTACCATAAATCATTTCAAATATGCAATTCAGAAAACCGCTTTTGGCTCTGTTTCAGTGATCTAAAATGCTCTTTAGTTTTTTAAACTTTCTCAGGCTTTATGTGGGTGTTTGGCTCACATTGGGAAGCCATCTGTTGTAGAAAGTTTCCCGGGCCCTTTTGGGCCCGGAGGTTTAGACCTGGTCCACAGGGGCTTTTGTCCCCCAAAGAAATGAATCAGACACTTATATACTTTATAGTGTTTGGACCATATCTTAAGCACATTACTAGGTAGCTCTTTCATCTTAATTCAATCCATTTTCATTAATCTTCCCACCACCTGGTTCAGCCCGTTGCTCACCTGTATCTCTTACATGTTTATTCTTCAAGGGTCGGATGGATACTGGCTAACTCCACCTTCTTTCTACCTGCCTGTGTTCTGATCCTCTACACACTTCTACGGTGTTCTAAATAGGCCAAACGAGTCCTTTATTTACAGCATACCGAGAGCAATTCCACCACATTATACCATAATATAAATATATATTTTGATGCATAATAAAAATAATTTAAGTAAATTCATTCTTATGCTTGTGTATAAAATGAAACACAGCTACATATTTGTGTGAATGAACACACTCATTTGCATTCACAGCACCAGGAAAGGTCATCTGTAATAGCCTCAAAACTCATGTGGAATAAGTGTCATTATTCTCACTATTCTTTTTGGATGACTAAAAATTAAATTTTATTAAATTATTTATATATTTATTATTTGGTGATTTTACATCATGCACCCCATCAAACTCAGTTATCAGACCTCTAAGATTCATGCCCACTCATATTCTCACCATTTACAAAAATGTCCATTCATGCTGTTCATTTACTTACTGGAGCATAATTAAACTCCCTGTGGCCAGACCCTTAAAGAAAACAAGTCTTTCCTCACCCACACCACTGTCAGAGGCCATCAATGCAGAAGTGAGGCACTGTGTCATTTAGCTATGTTCTAGCCTTGAGTTCTTGTGGGTAGCAGTTTTTAATTCAGCTCTTGTTAGAGGCGTTGGGAACATGTCTTTTTATTTTTTGAATGGCCTGAAGTAGCTGGATACCCGAGAGTCACAGCTTATGAGGAGAAAAGGACAAACAGTGGGGAAAAATAGAGAGGCCATTGCAGTTATGCTCACTAAAAACCAGCTAGGATTATACAACAGAGACGCAAAGAACTGGCAGATAGAAGAGAGTGTGTAAAAGGAGACAAAGGTACTGACCAGGAAAAGAATAGTTTTAGTGGCTCTGGATTCAGGAGAAGATCTGGAAGAGATATTGGTCCTGGACATGTGTTGCATCCTTTGCTTGTGCCTGTACAATATGACAACCATGGAGCCACTGGACCATAGCATGAATCCCATAAAAAGAACGTCAGGAGCTGACAGTAATATTCCATACAGGATGTCACTGGTTTGGTCATGCCGGACAGAATAACAATAGAAATAAGATTTTAGGTTCTCTGTGCTTTCATTTCCTTTTTTTGCTCTCATGTGAATAAGATTGACACTGCTTATAAGAAAATGCATTACCCAGTTTAGGTACACAAAGTAATTGATGTAGTTGTGTAAATTTATTTTAAGTTCTGAATTCCTAGAGTTCCTAGGGCTGATGATGATGGCCTGGAAGACACTGAGGAAGCAGGTGCTGCCAACACTCACACCCCTGCCTAGTCTGTGAAGAGAGGAAATCAGTTTGCATCCAACATCATTGAGGAAGTTATTCAATCCCAAGGCTGCCATTGTCTGAGGTACTCCTTTAGACAGTACAGTTAAGATGTTGGCTACCACCAAGTGTATTAGAAACCCATCAGTGAAGTTTAACCTGTATCTTGTTAGGCAAACATACATATAGTGTAAGAGAAGACAGAAATTCCCCAGAAATGCAATTATAGTCAGAGAAAAGAAGATCACTCCTACAGACAGTTCAATGGCTTCCATGCTGTCGGTTGTTGCTCTTAGACTGAGGAACTTGCATGGAAAGTTAAATCTTGACCTAAATATACTGTGTCATAGGACAAACAACATTCTCTAATATTAATGAGTCCATAAGAGATATTCAACCTATAGGGCATCTACCACTTTGACATGAATTGCACCGGTGGGGGCAATTAAATTTGGCAAAGAGTGCTCCAATATTTTTAGATTCATATTCTGTGCAATGTGCAAAGAGACAACAATATCTCCTTAACACTACAGGTATAAAGTATCTCCAGAGCCATGTTCATGTCTGAAGCACAATCATGACCCAGTGAATTTGGTGGTCAATAAACAAATGGCATACATTTAACTTTGGAAAATAAGCATGAGTCTATACAAAATATGGTAAGATGAAAACAAAATTATTATTTTAAGATCACAGATAATTTCTGTATTGACAATCAAACAGAATGATTTGGAGACTAAGAGCATATCTGTTAAATTTTATAAATTAGTAATATAATTGTAACAGGAAATGTGAAAAGTCAAAACTTCCAACATTGACACATATGGAAGTGTAATTTCTATTATATTAAGACTAATGTTTAGATTATTTTAGGTTCAAGACAAATTAAGGAGTGAGTATAGGATGCTCTATAGAATCCATCTATGTATTGTCTTGCCATTTCTAATTTCTGTGCAAGCATAATTAATCCTATATTTGAGGAGAATGTTTTTAAACATGTGAAAAAAGATTTGATCCAAATTGTTGAGGTCATAATGCAATAATGTTATAAGTGCCTTTATTTAAAATTCCTTTACTACATCTACAGAAAAAATATATGTGTTTTATTAATTTAAGTATTTTAAAACCATTAAGAATACTGTTTTCATCAACTGCACCCTCATTCAGAGGCAGAGAAAAAATTTGAACAAACGATACCTGCATGTAATTGAAGGTAGGATTGCATTGCTTCATGAAACATGTTCTACTTATTATAATCATGAAGTCATAATAGTTGTATCTGTAGAAGTTTTGAATATGTATCATGCTTATTTGATGGAATTACAAGTTATTGTTATTATCAATTCATTGTAATGAAATCTTACTTTTAAAATGGTTTTCATTCATGAAATTTAGTTACAAATATTTCATAGAACAATCTGTACAACCCCTGATAGAATGTATAACACAAGTACCTTGTGAGTGAATTATCTACAGGACTCATGAGCAAGTTCATTATTGTTCACACTTAGGACTGTGCATAAGAGCACTAAGGGCAAAATAGTCATAGATATAAATTTCCCTCAAAGATAAGTAGAGTCAATGGCCACAGTGGCACTTCTTGATCAGGTGCGTGCTAAAATCTCCTCATAGTGGAAACTCTGCACACTTAGAGAGAGATGTTTTGAGATTTCATAAGCAATAGACTTCTTTTACAGTGTAACAGATCCCGGCAGCCACTGACAGTGAGGAATCAGCGAAGCCACAATACTTCATTTCTCCGTGTCAAATTCTGATGATTTTCTCTGTGTAATATTTGTTTTTGCCATCATGCAGGTGTAGTCACATGCCCTAATATCTCCCATGATCACTTACCAAGATGCCCACATTTTTTCCCTCTTCCTTTAGCTTCCAGTCTACTAAACTTTCAGTACCCATTTTCTTCTCAGGATGCTGATAACAACTCCATGACCACAAAAATCAGGAGGAGGTAAGCTGGAGAGAGGCAGTCAGTGCCTGAGATATAGTCTGTGATTCTATGACCTCACCTCCCCTCAGACCTGCAATTATTATTTTACTTGCAGTAGTAATGAACATTGCAGGCTTGAACAGGTAAAAATCTTTGCTTGGAACTTTTCTCCCCTGGTGACCATTAGCAAAGAGGAATTGTAAGTTTCTGCTGCTAACTCTTGAGGGAATATTGTGAGTTAAGAGATGTTATATGCTGTTTCTAGCAGTCACAGAATTTCATTTTCAGAGATGAGAGGTAATACAGTCTGTCTAAGATCTTTAACTGTGCTGTATATGTGTACTGCATTTCTTGATTTGGATGTTTTTGCACACAAACCTTATTTCCCTTTTTTTAAACTCAATTCTCCTTATTTTCAAAGAACATCATAAAATGAACTGAATGCTACCGATCCTAGTAGTTTCTTACTAAACAAATGAAAGTTGTTGAAAGTAGTTTGTGTTGCTATTATTTGTGTTGAGTCAGTTTGCAAATAAAATTTTGTTTGAAATGCCTTTTATCAAGTTTGTTTAGCTCTACAAACAAAGAAAGGAATAAGGTTTTGAAGAGAGTTACCTTGCATGGGTGAACAATTCTTCTACCAGAAGAAATAAGTTATTAAATAAAATTTAATTGATGCACTTTACTAAATGAAATCTTATTTTCTGACACTGCCTTTCTTCCTGTGAGTTATTGGTCTGAGAGGACTGTGAGGCAAAACAAAACAAAAAACTAGAACAGGCTGTTGAGAATGTTCTTGATTGCCCATTGTTATTAGCAGGTAAGAGACTATTGTGTAAAAACCATGCAGTATTAACATACTTCATAGAAATATCCACATACATTTTCCATGGAACACTCTCATTGAAGGATGCTGGAATACAAAATATAATAGTAGTTTTACCTAGCACTGTACCCTCCATGGTATAATGCTAAACTTTCAAACATGTTTTGCTGACTGGTGTAGTAGTGGCCTGACTATTATAGAAGTAATCCAAACTTAAAAGCAATATAAAAAAAATCTTTCTCTAAAAGGTGTAGGAAAACAAATTGGATCTACTACAAGAATACATGTATCTCAATAAAATAAGTGTTATACTAAAATATATACTGCAATGCTCTTTTTTACTGTACATTCAAGACTTGATCAAAAGCACAGAGTAATGTTTTGGCATAGTTTGCTTTTGGTTGCTATGATTAAACACCAAAAGGAAAATGGAGAAGAAAGGTTTATTCAATCTGAGATGCCTGATGAGTGAGTTTGATTGGGTGTATGATGTAAAAACACCATATATATATGTATATATATATATATACATATATATATGTATATATATGAAGACTTGAAAAGAAGTGGGAAATACCCTTCAATGCATTGGCACAGGCAATCACTTCCTAAATATAACACGAGTGGCACAGACACAAAGAACAACAATCAATAAGTGGGACCTCCTGAAATTGAGAAGCTCTGTAAAGCCAAAGACACAGTCAATAGTTCAAAATGACAGCCTACAAAATGGAAAAAGATTTTCATCAATCCTACAAGTGACAGAGGACTGATCTCTAAAATATAGAGAGAACTCGAGAAACTAGAGCCTCAAAACCTAAATAATTCAATTAAATACGGAATTCAGAACAAAAAAGTAAGTTCTCAGCAGAAGAATTATGAATGGCTGAAAGGCACTTGAAAAAGTGCTCAACATTTTTAGCTATAAGAGAAATGCAAATCAAAAAAACTTTTACACCTCTCAGAATGGCTAAGATTAAAGATACAAATGACTGCCTGTGCTCGAGAGGTTACAGAGCAAAGGGAACACTTCTCCACTGTTGGTGGGAGTGTAAGCTTGTTCAGCCACTCTGGAATGCAGTTTCTCAGAAAACTGGGAATCAACCTGCCCAAGAACACAGCAATACCACTATTGGGCATATACTCTAAAGATGCACATTCCCACCCCAAAGACATTAGCTCAACTATGATCATAAGAGCATTATTCATAGTAGTAAGAACCTGGAAACAACCTAGATGTCCCTCAACTGAAGAATGGATTACAAAACTGTGGTACATCTACACAATGGAGTTATACTCAGCAGCACAAAAAAATGATACCTTAAATTTGCAGGTAAATGGATGGATTTGGAGAATATCCTCCTGAGTGAGATATCATTTACCCAGAAAGATAAGCAGGGATGTACTCATCCATTAGTGGGCTTTAAACAAAAATCAAAGCTGCAATCCTTAACCACTGAACAGCTTGGGATCTGAAGCACCTTGGAGCAGCAACCTGGAGCCCATTGACTCCAAAGGAACACGTGACCCAGTCTTGATGTTGGGGTGAGGAAAGTGGATTTGCCTGGAGTGGATGCTGAACTAAGCCACTTTGCACCTTCTGCCCTTGCTTGAGGGGGTGGGGAGATAAGGAGATGAGGAGAAGAGAGAATGACTGAGAGGGGTGGGAGTGGGAAGGTAGTTTGAACAAGGGCATACATGAATAAAAACCAAGACTTTTTTCAAAAATTAAAAAAGAAACAAAAACAAACATAAAAGTGTAGAAACAGTAACAGTGAGTTATTTTTATTGTTGCTGTTAATATTTTTATTCTTGTTTTGGTTCATTTTCCCATTTGTGATAAAATACTCTGAAAAAGAAAATTTCAACCTACTGATTATTACTAAGATGTCCTGGTTAAGTCTCTAAGCAAAAGTAGTGTGCCTAAACAGGACATACCTATAATCAAAGGAATGACCACCCTAATTGTCATTAAAGAACTTTCATTCAGCAATGGATGGAGGAAGAAGCAGAGATTCATAGCTAGGTCGAACTCCTGGTCCAACTGAAGAGAGCGAGAGTTGGGGAGGGAGAATATGAGCAAAGAGATCAGGTTTATGAGGAGGAGGAGATCCACAAAGAACACTGACTAGATCTATTGGAATCTCAGTGAACTAGAAACAATTGCTAAGGAAACTTCAGGAAAAGGAACTAAACCCTCCAAAGGTAGATGACCATCAAACGGCATAGGCAGTTTGTGGAGCCTCTTGTAGTAGGATCAGAGTATGTTCCTGGTGCATGAACCAACTTCTCAGAGCGCATTCCCTACAGAGGAACACCTAACCCAGCCTTGATACTGGGAAGAGGGTCTCAAACTTCCTCAATTAGATATGCCAGACTGAACTCTGAATCCAACCACCTGGGGACCCCTTTCCCTCCTTTGGCTTTCTTATTGCTTTAGCTAAAACTTAGAGGTCCATATTGAATAGATAAGGGGAGAGAGGACAGCCTTGTCTAGTTACTAATTTTAGTGGGATTCATTTTTAGATATCTTCTCTGTATTTCTGATTTCTCCAGGACTATTGCAATTATAAAATGCTTTAACTGCAAATATATGCATAAAATTATAAATTTACTAAATATGGCTCTAGTCTATATATACAAATAGCATTGTTTTGTCACACAAGTACTTATCACCAATATCTTTTGGTAGTTGTAATACAAATAAATGGACAGAGAGAGAGACAGAGACAGACAGAGAGAGAGACAACAGAGAGATAGAGAAAAAATACTGACAGAGATGGAAGAAGAATGAGAACTATGGAGCATAGAGAAACTTTGTGTTTTATCTTCATTATCTGCTATATATTTATAAAGGAAACCGTTTTGAGTTAAAGTGAATTTTGTTCATACTCATTCTTTTCTACAAGTTTTTCCAGATCTTCTCTTTCTCCCTATCCACATTTAAGTTCATTTTCCAAAAACAAACTGGAGCTCAGTAAAAGAAAATACCCTAAAGCCCAAACAACAACGTAAAAAGAAAAAAACAAAGAAAAAAATATATAATCAAAAGAAATTATAAAACCTATGTATTTCATTGTATTTTAATCAACAACTCCTGACCATAAAACCCACCCTATGTGGTGAATATACTCACTGTCATTCCAGGGGAGAAAATTAAATTTTTCTATCCCAACAGGTTAAAAAATGTTTAATGATTAATGTTTATGTTAATGGGAAAGTTTTAATTCATTTTTTACCCATTCATTTTCATATAGTGAAATAAAATATAATGAGATCAAACAAAACTGTCACATCAATGTTGGAGAAGACAAACCAAAAGAAGAAAAAGTGCCCAAGAGACGGCACTTGAATTAGATCAGAGACCCAATGGTTTTATACTCACAGTTCCAATAGAAAACACTAACCTAGAAGCTATAAAACAAGCCATATGACCTAAGGCAGACCTCTACAGGCCCAGTGTATGCTGGTTTATTAACTGAGTTTATATGTATATACATATATATTCTTCATATATACAAATATATAGACACATTATATATGTTTTATATAATATATTATACTTCTATAGAATATAGAAGTATAATATATTATATAAATATAGAATATAGAAGTATAATATATTATATAAGATATATCATATCAAATAAAGATTGAAGATCAGAGGACTGAACAAGTCACAGAGTTAGTCATAGAGTTCAGACAGTGATTGCACACATCTTTAATCTTAGCACTCTAGAGGCAGAGATCTTTCTGAATCTCTGTGAATTCAAGGCCAGTCTGAAGAAAACCATCATTGTGTGCATGAGAGTCTTCTCCACTAATCTCCTCAGCTAAAAATGCCATAGTATAAGCTGACTCCATAGATTCCTTTGAGCCCTGGGCTGCTGATGGTTGATCCCTCAGGAGGCAATACTTTAAGATTTTACATTTTATTTACTGGAGTATCTGTTTTTTAATCATGTTCAGTGCCTGAGACACGATTTTCCATGGTTGATATTCTGTTGGTGAGTTTTCACCTGAGGTTCCTCTTTGAGTTTCTACATTTTTCATATCTAAATTTTCCTCAGTTGGGGATTTTTTTTTTTATCAATTCTATTTCCAATTTCTTGTTGTACACTCTTTTGCTTATTCATTTTTTCCATTCTTTATTTCTGTTTTCATAGATGTCTTGAAGAATTTACTAATTTTATTAATGAAGTTATTTATTATGATTATAAAAAATATTTAACCATTTTTTCTCATATGATTCAGCTATATTAAAATACACAGGGACCACTGTACTAGGGTTGGGAGGCTATAGAGGAGTCACAGAGTTCTGTTTGTTGTTTACTGTATTTTTTTTCCTGTAGAATATTTCTTTTTTATTATGAATAAAGTAATGTTCTCTATCCATGTACATCCTTATTCAAGGTCTCTTCCCCCTCTCACCCCTCCAGTCACTCTCTCTTCTCCACATCTCCCCATCACCTCCCCAGCGTGGTCAGGATGTCCCAAGGTCCCAATATTGCTCAGTTCAGCATCCACTCCTGGCAGATCCAGTTTCCTCACCCCAACATCAAGACAGAGTCAGGTGTTCCCCTAGAGGGAGTGGGATTCAAGGTGTCACCCCTAGATATTTCAGATCAGAAGATGTTCAGGGGTTGTGGTTTTCAGCTTGGACATGCTTTACTTTTTGCTTTTTTGAATTAGAGTCCACTATTGAATGAGTACATCCCCTGCTTATCTTTCTGGGTTTGAGATACCTCGCTCAGGAGGATATTCTCCAAATCCATCCATTGGCCTGCAAATTTTGGAATATCATTTTTTCTTACTGCTGAGTATAACTCCAGTGTGTAGATGTACCAGAGTCTTGTAATCCATTCCTCAGTTGAGGGGCATCTAGGTTGCTTCCAGGTTCTTGTTATTACAAATAATGCTGCTATGAACATAGGTGAGCTAATGCACTTAGAGTAAGAATGTGCATCTTAGGGTGCACATCCAGAAGTGGTATTGCTGGATCCTTTGGGAGATTGATTCCTATTTTCTGAAAAACTGACATACTGCACTCCAGAGTGGCTGAATAAGCTTATACTCCCACCAACAATGAAGGAGAGTTCCCCTTGCTCCATAACCTCTCCAGCATAGGCTTTTATCTGTGACTTGTATCTTAGCCAATCTGACAGGTATCAGGTGGTATCTCAAAGTTATTTTGATTTGCATTTCTCTGATGGCTAAAGAAGTTGTGCACTTTTTCAAGTGCCTTTCAGTCATTCGTAATTCTTCTGCTGAGAATTCCCTTTTTAATTCTGAACCCCATTTTTTGATTGGATTATTTAAGGTTTTAGACTCTAATTTCTTGAGTTCTTTATATATTTTTAGAGATCAGTCCTCTACTACTTGGATGGTTGGTGAAAATAATTTTCTATTCTGTAAGCTGTCATTTTGTCCTATTGACATTGTCCTTGGCTTTACAGAAGCTTCTCAGTTTCATGAGGTCCCATGTATTGATTGTTGTTCTTACTGTGTGTGCCACTGGTGTTATATTTAGGAAGTGGTTGCCTGTGCCAATTCGTTGGAGGGTATTTCCCACTTTCTTTTCTATCAAGGTCATAATGGCTGGTTTTATACTGAGGTCTTTGATCCACTTGGATTTGAGTTTTGTTCAGGGTGACAGGCTTGAATCTATTTCCATTTTTCTACATACTACCAACCAGATATGTCAACACCATTTGTTAAAGATACTATCTTTTTTCCATTGAATATTTTGGGCCTCTTTGTCAAAGACCAGGTGTTCATAGATTTTTGGGTTTATGCTCGGATCCTCAGTTCGATTCCATTGATCCACAAGTCTGTTTTTATTCTAGTTCCAGGCTGTTTTTATTACTGTATCTCTATAGTATATTATAGTATGTAGTATATAGTATATAGTATAGTATAGTATAGTATAGTATAGTATAGTATAGTATAGTATAGTACAGTATCTTGAAGTCAGGGGTGGTGATGCCTCCTGAGTTTCTTTTATTGAGTAAAATTGTTTTGGCAATCCTAGCTTTCCTGTTATTCCAAATGAAGTTGAATATTGTTTTTCCAAGGTACATAAAATATTGTGTTGGGATTTTGATGGGCAGTGCATTGAATCTGTAGATTGCCTTTGGTAGAATTGTCATTTTTTTAATGTTGATTCTACCTATCCACGAACATGGGAGAGCTTTCCATTTTCTGATATCCTCTTCAATTTCTTTCTTTTTTTTTTTAAACTTTATTTATTTATTTATTTGCCTTGGTATTTGCCTGGAACTGGAACTACAGACAGTTGTTAGCTGCCATGTGGGTGCTGGGAATCGAACCCGGGTCCTCTGGAAGAGCAGACGGTGCTCTTAACCGCTGAGCCATCTCTCCAGCCCCTCAATTTCTTTCTTTAGTGACTTAAAAATTTTTGTCAAGTAGATCTGTTTCTTCTTTGTTTATAGTTGCTACAAGGTATTTAATGCTATTTGTAGCTATTATAAAGGGTGATGTTTCCTTTATTTCTTTTTCAGCTCTTTTATCTTTAGTTGTTTAGTGTATTTTTATGTTGATGTATAGGCATCTATATTTGGGATGATTATAATTGTATGTTTTAATATGTGAGCTAGTCTTTTTTTGGTGACTGTTATTTTTTTTTACTTTTTCTGCCTTTTCCAGTTCTCAGGAGAGTTTTGTGGCTATGTGTTACTTTGCAGGAACTTTGTCTAAGATCATGACAATTTAGTTCACTGTGTTATCAAGCAAAATGTATTTCTAGCTATTGGAAGATGACAGTTAGTAATTAAGATCAGCTATGATGCTGTCTTAATGGATGCAGGTGTCCCATTTGGATCTTTGCTGTTCCCAGGTAATGGATGAAGGGACATAGGATTGTGTTGGCATTTTGGGGTGAGATACAGAGTATGTGGTGAGTAAGATTGGATGAATGGATCTGTAAGATACACTGGAGATGGGCACATTATAGAAGGGAAGCCATAGTAGGTGATTTGTTACTGGGGTATATGACAGCAGGACTGGGTTTGAAGTAATATAGTCAAAGGGAAGATCTTGGGTAAGTCTATTTGCATCTCTTGATAGAGGGAAGGCAGATTCTATTTTTATCAAATATTTCGATTATGCTTTTTCTTTCCTCTATTCTACCTAGTTTCAACCCACTTCCCTTGCCATCTGAATCCACTCCCTTCTGTCTTATCTGAAAATAAATAAGATTCAGATAAATAATAATAAAATAAAACAAGACAAATATTTGAAGAGAATACAACCAGCAAATAGATACAACAAAACCAAAATAAAGAAACAAGAAACATAATCAAAGAGAACCACTTTTTCCCACATGTATGACTCCAAAACTCCATAAAACCAGAGGCTAAAATATATATACAATGGACACTTACAGACACAAACCACATAAACACAAACACACACATGCATGCATGCACATACCATACAGGCATACACAGTAAATAAAGATAAACTTAAAATTTAAAACAGAAAGATTAAATTTAAAATAGTAAAGAAAAATGTCCTGACACAAAACAATGAGACAAAGAACACACAAAGATGCTTTTGAGTTTGCTTTCTTTGAGCCATCTAGAACTGGAGATGCAACCTACCCTTAAAAGAAGCTGATTTCTAGAGTGGCACTCCCTTAGAAAAATGTAAATTTTATCTGTAAGTGATTATCCATTGGAGATGACAATAGAGTAAAAGGGAAAAGATATTCCACTTCGTTTGGCTCAAGGACAACATATCCTTCTACTTTTCGAAATTACTGAAAAAGAAATTGAAGTTTAACTTTAAGATCTAGCAAGTCTATGCTCATGTAAAGAAGATTAAAAAGTTTTATATAACTTTAACAACTTTAGAAGTTATAAAATCTGGTTTTATAACAAAGCAGTTTTACAAAAGCAATGAAAACAGCAATAAGCAAATAGCACACGAATTACAAAAGTAAGTAGGTTTAGTAAATTCTTCTACAGTATTATTATGGTGTCAATATCAGTGATTATTCTTTTGTAAATATTCTTGGTTTCTAAGTGTATGTAAACAAAAATATCACATGAGACCTTTTAAAATTTTCTTTGCAAGAAAAATATCTAAGATTAATCTGGTAAAGGCATTCTTATTCTTTAAATATTTACTAATGTATTAAGTAGAAGGGAAAATAACTAATACAAAAGAGTATGCACTACAAATAAGATTGTCAATGTTTTGTTAGAGTATACTTAAACTTAATAGAATACAATAGGCCTTGATGGTCAAAATTTAAGTGAGATATTCAAACATACTTATAATGTTGCATAAAAATTATATATGTGTGTCCAAGGCACATCACATCTACATTCCTGATATAAAAAATTTATTACTGTACTGTACATGAACTGATGATTGAAGATACAATTGTACATTAATAATCTACACAATTTGCTTGCTGTCCATGTAATTATTCTTTTTTTATTATTTGCAGATGCAAAACAGAGTAGGTTGTCATGGAAGTCATTGATTATTGGGAGAAAGGGACTCACAGCTGCAAACAGAGGATAGTGCAGTCATGTTGACCACAAGTCAGTCTCAATTATCCTGAATAGATAATTTAGCCTAAAAGATGCAAAATATTGAGGAAAAGTAGACAAAGATGCTCACAAATAGCAGAATGGACTTTTTGACTCTGAACTCAGGTTTAAACTTTTCTGGAGGAGAAGCTGCCCCATGACTGATCTTGTTTCTATAGAGAATGCCATCAATGGAACTCCAGGACTGCAATATCACTGTGCTAAAGACGACATAGGTACTTCAGAGTACAATTGTACTGAGGTTGTTAAAGGTCTTATCATGACAAAAAGAAGAACAGAATTCAAAGCCTTTTATCCTTTGAATAGTTCTATGGCTCCATATGCAGTCATGCTCATGGGGAAATTGATGTTTACAATGAGAAACAGAATCCTTCTCAGGCACACACAGGAAGCAATGTAATTTGAAGACTTAGCTTCAAGCTTTGTCTATTCTTTGCCTTTTGGACTGATGTTAATGGCCTGGAAGACACTAAGGAATCTGGTGCTGCTAATGCACAACCCCACATATTTTGTGAAGTTAGAAGAGCACTTGGTATCCAAAATCAAGGAAATCTTAGAAGGAAAATAAAGCCACAATCTGTGGCATTCTTCTACACAGGGGAGTTAAGAAGTTGGCTGCAACCAAGCAATGCCAGATCAATTCTGTTGTCCTTAACATATACACATTGAATTACAGAAACAGATAATGGTAGAAGAGAGAATTCCCAGGATTCCAACCACAGTCTCTGAAAAGACTATCACTTTTATGGCGACCTTACCTGCTACCATGTTTTCAACTATTACTTCTAAGCCTAAATCTGTGCATGCATATGCTAAGCACAAGCTACAATCATGGGATGTAAACAATTTTCCAATTCATAGTTAGTTTCAAAGTGAGATTTTTTTTTAAACTTTCATGTTCTAATATAAAACATTGTTTCAAGAAGTTCTTTTATAGTCTTAGCAATTTATAGTGTATTATGAAGGCAGCACTAATTTCTTATATGAATCTCAATGAAGTGAAAATTACTGCTAGTGTGTAAAATAGTTTGAGGAGTAATGGTAGTAATTCTTCTTTGAATGTCTGGTAGAATTCTGCATTGAATCCATCTGGACCTGGGCTTTTATTTATGGGGAGGCTTTTAATGACAACTTCAATTTCTTTAAGGGATATAGGCCTGTTTAGGTAATTAATCTGATCTTCATTTAATTTTGGTAGGTGGTACCTGTCCAGAATGCTGTCCATTTCTTCTAGATTTTCCATTTTTGTGGAATATAGATTTTTGAAGTATGATCTGATAATTCTCTGGATTTCCTGGAGGTCTATTGTATATCCTACTTTTTATTTCTGATTTTGTTGATTTGGACACTGTCTCTCTTCTTTCTGATTAGTTTTGATAAGGGTTTATCTATCTTGTTGACTTTCTCAAAGAAACAACTCTTTGATTCAGTGATTCTTTGTATTGTTCTTTTTGCTTCAATTGTATTGATTTCAGCTCTAAGTTTGATTATTTCCTGCCGTCTACTCCTTCTAGGTGAGTTTGCTTCTAATTGTTCTAAGGCTTTCAGCTGAGCTGTTAGTTCTCTAGTGTGGGATTTCTGTAGGTTTCTCATATAGGCATCTGGGCCTATGAATTTTCCTCTTAAGACTGCTTTCATTGTGTCCCACAAGTTTGGGTATGTTGTGAATTCATTTTCATTATATTCTAGGAAGAATTTGATTTCTTTTTTAATTTCTTCCTTGACTCAGAGGTGGTTCAGCTGAGTGATGTTTAGTTTCCATGAGTTGGTAGGCTTTCTTTGATTTTTGATGTTTTGAACTCTAACTTTAGGCCCTGGTGGTCCAATATGTTACAAGGGATTATTTTCATATTTTTGTATCTGTTTATATTTGCTTTATGATCAAAATGTGGTCAAATTTAGAGAAAGTTCCATGAGGAGCTCAGAAATATGTATATTTCTTTGCATTTGGGTGGAAGCTCAAATTCCTTTTATGAGACAACAATTACCCTAATAACCAAGCCACTCAAAAACACAACAAAGAAGAATTACAGTCCAGTTTCCCCTCATGAATATTGATGCTAAAATTCTCAACAAAATTTTGGCAAACCATATAAACAACATATAAAAAATATCATCCACCACAACCAAGTAGGCTTCATCCTAGAAATGCAGGTTGAGTTAACATGTGAAAAACCATAAACGTTAGCTATCATTGAAACAAACTAAAGGAACAAAACCACATGATCATATCCTTAGATGCTGACAAAGCTTTTGACAAAGTCCATCACTCCTTTATGATAAGCTCAGAAAGGATCAGGATTACAGGGACAATATCTCAATACAATAAATGCAGTCTAAAAGAAGCGGACAGCCATCATAAAACTTAATGGAGAAAAACTCAAAGCAATCCCAACAAAAGTCAGGAACTAGACAAGGATGTCCTCTCTCCCCTTATCTATTCAATATAGTTCTCGAAGTTTTAGCTAATGCAATAAGGGAACGAAAAGAGATTAAGGGCATTACAAATTGGAAAAGAAGTGAAGCTATCTCTATTTGCAGATGATATGATTGTATATATAAGTGACCCACAAAATTCTTCCAAGGAACTGCTACAGCTGATAAACACCTTCAGCAATGTAGCAGGATACAAGATTAACTCAAAGAAATCATTAACCCTCCTATACACTAACAATAAAAGAGCTGAAAAAGAAATAAGGGAAACATCACCCTTTTTAATAGCTGCAAATAGTATTAAATATCTAGGAGTAACTATAACCAAAGAAGTAACAGACAAAAATTTTAAATCACTGAAGAAAGAAATTGAAGAGGATATCAGAAAATGGAAAGCTCTCCCATGTTCCTGGATAGGTAGGACCAACATAGGAAAAATGGCAATTCTACCAAAGGCAATCTACAGATTCAATGCACTGCCTATCAAAATCCCAACACAATATTTTTTGGACCTTGAAAGAACAATAACCCCCATTGTTTCCGGTTCCACTTCCGGGACCCAGTGCTGGCTGCAGAATCCCAGCACTCTCTGGGGCAGGGGCAGGTGGACTCTGTCCCTGACCACTTCCACGGCTCCTGCTGAGGGAAACCCCGCCACGACCTCGAACTGAGCGAACCAACTGCAGGGGTCTCCGAGGAGCGGATTCGGACCCCGCCCAGAGGTCAGGAGGGGGCTAGAGGCCTCAGTGCCTATATCCCAGCCTGGGAGGGAGAGTTGAGCTCCCATTGTTTCTGGTTCCACTTCCGGGACCCAGTGCTGGCTGCAGAATCCCAGCGCTCTCTGGGGCAGGGGCAGGTGGACTCTGTCCCTGACCACTTCCACGGCTCCTGCTGAGGG
>PVIH01005593.1:0-19726 GCA_004025045.1 Sigmodon hispidus
AATCAGCCATGGCCCAGAGTCCCCCAGAGCGCTTAGGATGGTTGTCAAGAGACCCTGCTGTTCACCAGCTTTGCTGTGTGACCTTGGACAAATTGCTTGTCCTCTCTGAACCAATGTAAAATGAGGGGGTTTGTATCTGAAGACTAGAATTGTGACATCTGGGATGTCTAAGTTGTTAGTGCTGGAGGCGGTGTGGTGGTTGGGGGGAGGAGGCACACACTGGGACACTTGGAGCCAAGGAGAGTATCCAAATATCCAAACACAGCCTCAAGGAGCGGACTTCAGGGAGGGAGACAGAGGTAGAGTTTCAGGTTCTCTGAACCGAGAAGGACAGATACAGAGACCGGGACTGTATTGCATCTCCAGAGTAGGATGTAGATCTTCTTCTGCCCTCCCTGGCAAAGGATGAGTTCTCTTGGGCTCTGGAGACTGACAGACAAGGCAGGGAAGCTATTGTCCTTCCGCATGTCATGTATAAAGGGTGCTTATCTGCCTGTCCTCACAGGTGGAGAGAGGACGGGCCAGATAAGAGGGCACAGCCTGGGCACAGAGAGGTGTGGCAGCAGACCGCATTCACCCACCGGGCACACTGGCTGGGGGGGCCTCTTAGGCACTCAGGAAGTTCCAGGAAGGGCCAGGCTAAAAGTCCTCTGCAGGCTGCTCGCCCTGGAAACACACACCTTAGAAAGTAGTGTGGTCAGAGACCCTTCCCACAGTCCTTTGTTTTACAGACGGGAAACAGCCATGGGCTGAAGAGCATTTGCCTAAAATCACATAGAGCTGGGATAGCAATATGTACAACAGTCTCAATTGCCGGCTCTTGACTCTGCCTGGTGCACTGGGAATGGATCAGCACGGGCAGGGCTGTGACCGAGGAAGGGGTCATGGGGTGATACATTCTGTGTGAGGGCACCTGAGGGCACTGGCAGTGTGGAGGCAGGGAAAGGCATTCAGCAGAGTGGACCCTGTATCCCCATGCCCACAGGGACAGACTTGGGGTGTTGAGTCAGCAGCCCTGGGGGGGTACAGGGTCTACAGTGAGAGCTTCCCTGGAAGCCGGTCAGAGTGGAGTGGATGCCAACCAGAAGACTGCCGGAGGCCTCGGGTCCAGGCTCTCCTCATTCCATTCAGGGTCTCAGTCTGTCCATTTGTGGAAAGGATTTTAAAGTTTACTATGGAAACATTTGTATCCCATCTCTTCTGAGAGAAAAACTGACCTAGAGTGGAATGGGTTGGAGTGAGACAGCAGGAAGAATTCCCTTGGAAATTAGCTGTTTGGGTCTACTGGATGGAGGCAGAGACTCGGGCCCCTGGTACCCTGGACCTGACCCATTCTGAGTCATTCATTTGTCCTTTGCAAGGTGATCTCAAGTTTTCAGCTTCCAGCAAAGAACACGGGCTCAGTACCCTCGGGACCAAGGCTGGCCCTGGCACCTGTGGGACCACAAGCAGCTGTGTCACCTCCCTCAGAGGAGCCAAGGCTGGCTTTAGCATCTCCCAGGCCCATCCTAGCTCCACGTTCCACCCCTGGAGAACAGAAGAGACCTCTGGTCCACTGCAGCGCCAACCTGGCTTCAACATCTGTGGGCCAGCTGGTGGTTTCTGCCTCTGCAGGACCAAAGCCTCCAACAGCCACCTCAGTCTCGATCCTGGCTCCAAAGTCTCTAGGACAGCTAGTCATATCCACCTCTGCTATGCCAAGGTCTCCTCCATCTACCCTGGGACCCATCCTGTCTCCAACTTCCCGGGACCAGAAACAGTTGTCACCCACCTCTATGGGACCTAAGCCAACCCTGACAGCCTCAGGCCTGAGCCTGGCCCGGGCTTCTCAGGAGCAGCCTCTGCAATCCCCCTCCAGTCCTTCCCCAGTGCCCAGTCCTGCTCTGTCACCCTCTCAGGAGCAGACCCTGGCTCCATTATCTGTAACATCTGCTCCAGCATCTGAGAGACAATTGCCAGCTATCCAGAAGGATGCCGTAGTCCCCAGGCCCCTTCCCTCTGCAGAGAGGTGTCTCAAGACTCCACCAGCTCAGGTAGCTGTTCTTGCCACCTCACCACCAAGGGCCCAAGCTTCCTCAGACCCCCGGCTTTCTCCCTCCTTCCGTGCTCGACCAGAGGCTCCACGACACAGCCCTGAGGAGCCGGTCCTGCCACCGCCACCACAGACCCTGCCCTTGGATGTGAGCACAGGCCTTCCAGAATCTAGCACCCGCTCCCCTGGACTTCTGTCTCCTACCTTTCGGCCAGGAACCTCTTCAAACCAGACTGTGCCCCCACCTCTGCCCAAGCCACCCCGGTCTCCCAGCCGCTCCCCAAGTCGGTCTCCCAGCCGCTCTCCCTGTGTGCCCCCAGCCCCTGAGATGGCACTCCCAAGACCTGGCACCCAGAGTATAGGGCCTGGCAGGTGCCCAAGCCCTAACCTACAGGCACAAGAAAAACCAGCCTCCACCACCATCTCTCCATCGTCCTCTTGGTCAGCTCAGCCTACCTGCAAGAGTGACCCCGGATTCCGGTGAGAGACTTTCTATCATGGAAAGTTACTGGGGCTTGAAAGCAGAGACTCTGATCATTCTTGGGCAAGGTGTTTCTACTCAGTTTACGTCCCTAAGAATTTATCCTGGGAGGAGGCGGCACTGCTGGGCCCACTTTGGTACCCTAGAAGATACTGTCCCTCCCTAAGGGGCTTGCTTTTCCTTCGGCTTATCTCCCCAGGGAGGTAGTTAGGGATGCTGGGCCCACTTTGAATCTCTTCTAAGGGATCGTGCATCTTTCCCTGCCTTGGTTTAGTTCCCCAGAGAGAGTCCTGTGAGAGAGAAAGGGTGGGAAGATGGTAATCAGCAGTAAACTTGCCCATGCTCTGCCTCCAGGATCACTGTGGTTACATGGAACGTGGGTACTGCCATGCCCCCCGACGATGTCACATCTCTTCTTCACCTGGGCGGTGGTCATGACAGTGACGGTGCAGATATGATCGCCATAGGGTGAGGAGTAGTGTGGGTAGGGTCCTTCCTGAGCACTTCGGCCTCCTGGACACTCACTCTTAGAAGAGATTTCTAAAATAGCCCCTCCAATCCGATGGTCAGTCGCTTCCCTCTCTTCTCCCAGGTTGCAAGAAGTCAATTCCATGATCAACAAGCGGCTCAAGGATGCGCTCTTCACTGACCAGTGGAGCGAGCTTTTCATGGATGCACTGGGGCCCTTCAACTTCGTGCTGGTAACGGTGCTGACCCAGGGACTCCCATCTCTGAGCGGACCGCTGGGTCTCTAC
This sequence comes from Sigmodon hispidus, assembly GCA_004025045.1. Taxonomy (NCBI): domain Eukaryota; kingdom Metazoa; phylum Chordata; class Mammalia; order Rodentia; family Cricetidae; genus Sigmodon; species Sigmodon hispidus. The sequence goes on from PVIH01005593.1 coordinate 3,269, forward strand.
TGCTGGGTCTTTGAATTCAGGAACTGAAGTGGGGCAGGAGACAGAGGCTGGGGGTGAGCTGTATGGAGTGTGTCCCCCAACAGATCTCCCCCTGCAGGTGAGCACCGTGAGGATGCAGGGCGTCATTCTGCTACTGTTCGCCAAGTACTACCACCTGCCCTTCCTGCGGGACGTGCAGACGGACTGTACAAGGACTGGTCTGGGTGGCTACTGGGTGAGCGTGGGGACGGGCTTGAGTGCAGCCTGCAAGATCCTGCCTCACACTTGCACCCTTCACTCTGAGATCCACCCCAGCCCAAGCACCACCCATCACTGCGCCCATTTCTTTAGACTGCACCCTTTCTCTGCCCCTTACCTGTCCCAGCGCGCTGTTTCTTCCCTCTGAACTCAACCCTGCTTCAGCTTCAGCTTCCTTTGCTGCTCACCTGCTCTTATACCCAGCCCGGTGACTCTCCTCCTGGCCCGGCTCAGGCCCACAAACCTGTCCAACCTCGCCCCTAGGGTAACAAGGGCGGAGTAAGTGTGCGCCTAGCAGCCTTTGGGCACATGCTGTGCTTCCTAAATTGCCACTTGCCGGCACACATGGACAAGGCAGAGCAGCGCAAGGATAACTTTCAGACTATCCTTAGCCTCCAGCAGTTCCAGGGACCAGGTGCACACGGCATCCTTGATCACGAGTAAGTGGGTTTGCAGAGTGCCGGCTTGGTGGGTGTGGAGAGGGGGCCTATTGATTGGTGTGAGGGACCCACTCATACTGCCAAAGGAAAATGGAGGCAGATAGCAGTTTGGTGAGGAGGGATGGGTCCTGTAAGCTGGAGCTTTGTTGAGGGGCAATTTCTTGCTGAGGGTCCTAACCTAATTACTCTAGACCCTCATACTCTTTCCTCCGCTCCTTGGCTGACTGAAGGCTCTGGTAGGGCTATGGGCTTGGATAGGTGCCTGGAAGGATCTAAATTGAGCCTTTACATCCCATGGACCCACTCACTGATCCTCATTCTCACCCGGGAGCAGCCTTGTATTCTGGTTTGGGGACCTGAACTTCCGCATTGAGAGCTATGACCTACACTTTGTCAAGTTTGCTATAGACAGCAACCAGCTCCATCAGCTCTGGGAGAAGGACCAGGTGAGCATCTTTTTCTCCCTCCCTCAACCTTATCTGCCCCACCCCATCTCTGGATGCTGCAAGGCCCAAGCTGGTTTTTGTTCTGTCTTTCTGGACCCCACAGCTCAACATGGCCAAGAATACTTGGCCCATCTTGAAGGGTTTCCAGGAAGGGCCCCTTAACTTTGCTCCCACCTTCAAGTTTGATGTGGGTACCAACAAATATGATACCAGGTAAGCCATGATGAGATGGGTGGGATGAAGGAAAAGGAGCCTGTGACAATCGGGCTGGAAGATAAGCCTGGGGCTGTGCTTTGACCCCCCCCACTTCAGCCCCAAAATTCAGGCTATTCTCTCCTACTCAGTGCCAAGAAACGGAAGCCAGCCTGGACAGATCGCATTTTGTGGAAGGTCAAGGCTCCAGGTGGAGGTCCCAGTCCCTCAGGACGAGAGAGTCACAGGCTCCAGGTGACCCAGCACAGCTACCGAAGCCACATGGAATACACTGTCAGTGACCACAAGCCCGTTGCTGCCCAGTTTATTCTACAGGTGAGTCCTGGTCACATCCTTCTCTCATGATGTCCTTTGGCCAAGTTGAGCATCCTCTACCCATAGGTAACCTTTTCCACCTGTCCTTAACTGCATCCAGTTTTCCAAACTTGGAGGCAGTGGGCTTGTAATCTCCATTTTCAGATGACAAGGTGGCTGAAGCACAGCCTCCTTTGCCCGGGGTCACACAGGAGAAAAAGGAAGTATTTGAACCCAAGACAGTTTGATTGCAAAGCGTGTAACTTTCCACTATCTATAACTGACTTCCCTTTTCAAAGAAATGTTTACAGCCTGACTCAAAATTTGAATATAGAAGCAGGAGAACCAAGAGTTTGGGACCAGATTCTGATAGATACATAGTGAGTTTGAGGCCAGTCTGTGTTATATGAGACCCTGTCTCAAAAAAAAAAAAATACATATAAAATAAAACCAGCAAATCAAAATGTTTACTCAAAGCCCAGTGACATTAAGTCATTGTTAATTTATTGACTCATTATCACATTATCATATGGCAGGCATTATGACATGGGGCAGTGATGGGGAAGGAGAGAGAAAATACAAAGCCGGGTGTGGGTATACCAGTTGGCAGACCTGCCTAGCATGTACAAGGCCCTGGGTCCCATCCTAGTACCAAACTTAAAATAGTTACTTTAGTTTAGTGTCACAGTCTTAACATCTACAGATCTAAATATTGGAGAAAAATGTGTCACAGAGGCTAGAGAGATGGCTCAGCAATTAAAAAAACATACTGTTCTTACAGAGGATGAAAGTTCAGTTTTTAGAACCCAAATGGGGCAGCTCACAACCACCTAAAACTCCAAATCCAGGAGATATGATTCTTTTAGGTTTTGTGGTCACCCATACACATGTACATATATTCCCAAACACACACTTTAAAGAATAATTTTAAAATATTGTTTTAAAACACACATATAGATTTTTTCTTGTCACTTTCCATAAATAGTGCAGTGTAAAATCTTCTTCTATGTCATTTGCATTATAATATATTATATAAGTATCATAAGTAATCTAGAAATAATTTAAAATATATAGAGGGATGTACAAGTTACATGCATATGCTACATACTGTTTTATACAAGGCACATTAGCATCCTTGGGTTTTAGTGTCTGCCAGGGGAACCAAGCACACTCAGATGCCCAGGGATAACTTTATTGTGTCTAGAGCTGTGGTTCCTAGTTACAAAAGTGCTAGAACTGAGTCTAGAGACTTAGAAGCTGTTTGGAATATGATGTAGTCTATGATTTATTTTGGGATATCCTCAAGCTCCAACCAAGATAGCTGTGTGCCCTGAGTCACATAAAGGTTCAGTGGTAGAGGCAGAATAGGGTAGATCCCATGTTTCCAACCTGGAAACCTAAGCTGTGTTTTCTGGATTTCTCAATCTGATAAGAAGGAGCCCTGCAGGAGAAAGACTGTTTCCCTTGGTAACTTTGTTATGTGATCAGTCAGAAGGACTTAAGCCAATACTTCAGCTGGGGATGGAGATTGGCCCAAGCCTGGCCTCCCGCTCTGAGATAGGGATGGGGTGGGACTTGAGATGCAGCATGGGCAAGGCATCAGGTTCAATGCCAGTATTGCAAAAAGAACTAAAAGAAAAAGAAAGTAACTTTTTGATATTTATTTATTTTATTTTATGTGAATTGATGTTCTTCCTGCATGTATAACTGTGTAAGGGTGTCAGATCTTGGAATTATAAACAGTCGTTAGCTGCCATGTGGATGCCGGAAATCGAACTAAGCTCTTCCAGAAAAACAGTCAGTGCTCTTAACTGCTGAGCCATCTCTCCAGCATGAAAGTAACTTTTAAAAAAGTTAGTTTAAGCTGGGGCTTGTGGCCTACACCTGTAATTCTGGGATTCAGAAGGTGTAGCAGATGGATCAAGAGTTCAAGGCCAACCAGCATCACATAGTGAGACCCTGGGTCAAACAACAGTAAAAATTACCTATTGAACCAACAAGCATGGTGGCACATTTCTCTAATTTACAGTATTTTGGAGGCTGAGGCAGAAGAATTTCAAGTTCAAAGCCAGTCTGAATTATACAGTGAATTCTGGGCCTCTCTGAAATACACTGAGAGTCTGCCTCAAAAACAATCCAAAATTACTTACTAGATATCTGCTGTGAATGAGTTTGTGTACAGGGCACTTTACATACATCATCCCTTGAATGCCTTAGGCTCTGAAATGTTCAAAGTCTACTCCCTGTTTTACTGTTGGGAGAAACTGAGGCTATTTATTATTTTATGCAAGAGTGTTTTGTCTCTGTGTGTTTCTATGTACTTGGTTCCTGTGGAGGCCAGAAGAGGCATTAGATCCTCTGAAATAGGTGATTGTGAGCCACCGTATAGATGCTGGAATTGAACCTGGGTCCTCTGGAAGAGTCTTAACCACTGAGCCATCTCTCCTTCCAGTCCCTTGCACTGATTTTTTTTTAAAAAACTTTATTTATTTATTTGCCTTGGTGTTTGCCTGGAACTGGAACTACAGACAGTTGTTAGCTGCCATGTGGGTGCTGGGAATCGAACCCGGGTCCTCTGGAAGAGCAGACGGTGCTCTTAACCGCTGAGCCATCTCTCCAGCCCCACACTGATTTTTTTTTTTAAAGCTACATTTACTTCTGTGCACAGGTGTGTGCTCCCTGAAAGAGGTCAGAGGACACCTTTTGGGGGTTGGTTCTCTCTTCCCAAATAGGAATTAAACTCAGGTCATCCTGAGGACAAACCATCTTATGCACTGAGCCATATCACAGGACTTGTTTTTTTGGTTGCCTGGGGATTTTTGCTTGTTTGTTTTATTTTTCTTGTGTTTTTGAGAACAGGATTTCTCATAGCCTGGTTTGGCCTCCAGCTAAGGACAATCCTAGAATCTGATCCTCCAGCCTCACCAAAGTACTAAAGTTATGGAAATGAACCACTATGCTTCGGCAGGGGTTTTGACCTTGCATCACCTTAAAGCGCATTTCAACCTGCTCTTCTGTTCGGACAGGGAAAGAATGTACTGGTTTCTTCTGGAACAGCTAGGCTCAGGAGCTGAGGAAAGGCAACCTGAAACCAGATCAACAGGACCAGACAAAGGTCTGAGGCTGCCACCACCTGAGCTCTTAGGGACACAGGTGGCCAGGACTCTGGCTGCTTGCCATTGCAGAAACTCCACCTATTCAGGTGACTCTCCTGGCTGGTCCTAGGGGAAAACACTCATGACTGTAATTTGTCTTCATAAACTGATGACACAGGAATCTATTAGTGAGCTCTTAATAGTAAGATTCAGACAGGGAAACTGAGTTTGGGGATGGCTAGGGTCTTGTCTGAGGTCACACAACAATTTAGTATAGAGCTAGGAAATGAACTGACGTCTCCAGATACCCATTTCTGGGCTCCTGTTGGCTCCAGGAAACTGAGCTACTCCTAGAATCTCATGCATCACACGACTTTACCCTAACCCTAACCCTAACCCTAACACTATTCTTGCTAGCATTCAGGCAAATTATTTAGTAAGCACCTAAGCAGTTTGAAATAAAACAAGAGCTTGGAACAGTGGAGAGATGGCTCATCAGTTAAAAGGATTTATTGGCTGCTCTTCCAGAGGAACCAAATTCAATTCCCAGCACCCACATGGCAGCTCCAAACCATCTGTAACTCCGGGTCCAGATACTGGGCACACAGATAGTGTGCAGACACACGTGCAGGAAAAATACTCACACACATAAAACAATTTTTTTAACTAAACAAGAGCCTCTGAGTTTAAAGACAAAGGCCTACTATCCAGAAAAGCTGAGGAAGTAACCCATTGTATACTCCAACAATGGCTGAGCTAAGACCAAATCTAAAACTAGCTGGCTTCAGAGCTGAGTTCCACTCACTTCCTAAGAAAGCTAAGGATAAAAAGGGACCCAGAATGGAGGCAGGAATTTCTGTTTATTTGGGTTTGGTTTGGTTTTTACCAGACTTTGGGAACAATGTTTCACTATATAACCCATTCTGGCCGAGAACTTGCTGTGCTTCCCAAACTGTTCTCAAATAATAAATCCTCCTGCCTTCGTCTCAGTAATACTGGCATTATAAGCATGAGTCACTACCCAAGAGCCCTAGGTATGTGAGATGTTAAAGGGTTTCCTCTGATATTGCCCTCTGTCCATGCCTTGCTTGGGCAGTTTGCCTTCAGAGACGATGTACCTTTGGTACGGCTGGAGGTAGCCGACGAGTGGGCACAGCCAGAGCAGGCTGTGGTGAGGTACCGCATGGAAACCGTGTTTGCTCGGAGCTCCTGGGACTGGATTGGCTTGTACCGGGTGAGAAGGGCAAGGGGTTGGGGCTCTCCGGGAAGGAGGGGTCTGAAGCCTCCCTGGAACATCACTGGCTTGTCCTGTATTTGATGCTCTGCTGGGAAGCTGCTGGCATTAGGGTATCCCAATCCTGGTTCCTCTTTCCCTAGGTGGGTTTCCGCCACTGCAAAGACTATGTGGCTTATGTCTGGGCCAAGCATGAAGAAATAGATGGAAATATCTACCAGGTACTTATAAGGAGAAGAGGGTTGGAAGAAGGTCCCATTGCCCCAGAAACACCAGGATTCTGCTTGGGGGAGGGGGTCCTGAGGCTACCCATTGGCCCCAGCTTGGGCCTCTACCCCTGCACCCACCAGGTGACCTTCAGTGAGGAATCACTGCCCAAGGGCCATGGAGACTTCATCCTGGGTTACTATAGCCACCACCACAGCATCCTCATTGGCGTCACTGAACCCTTTCAGGTAAGTAAATTAGAATTTAGGGCCAAAACATATCAAGAAGTCCCAGCAAATGTCACATCTGCATTCTGCTCTGTGACCTCAGTCCAACCTTCCTGGATCCACCAACATGGAGGGAGAACTCAGTGGGCGGGCTAGAGAATGGGATTGCCCCAGTGGCCAGTGTCTTCTCCAGATCTCGCTGCCTACCTCAGAATCGGCCAGCAGCAGCACAGACAGTTCGGGCACCAGCTCAGAGGGCGAGGATGACAGCACTCTGGAGCTGCTGGCACCCAAGTCCCGCAGTCCCAGCCCTGGCAAGTCCAAGAGACACCGCAGCCGCAGCCCTGGCCTCGCCCGCTTCCCCAGTCTTGCCCTCCGCCCTTCGTCCCGTGAACGCCGTGGTGGCAGCCGTAGCCCCTCACCCCAGAGCCGCCAGCTGCCTCGGGTAACCCCTGACAGAGGTCACGGCAGTGGCAGCCGGGGTAGCAGTGAGGAGGGGCCCTCTGGGCTGCCGGGGCCCTGGGCCTTCCCACCAGCTGTGCCTCGAAGCCTGGGCCTGCTTCCAGCCTTGCGCCTGGAAACTGTAGACCCTGGTGGTGGAGGCTCCTGGGGAGCTGACCGGGAGGCCCCTGACCCTAACAGCCTGTCCCCTAGCCCCCAGGGCCGACTGGGGCTAGAGGAAGGGGGCTTGGGGCCCTGACGTGGGTAGGCAGATGGTTCTAGACTCTGTCTCTATCTTCCACAAACCTGCCTGCCTCTCACTTGCTGCTACTCCAGCCATAGCCACGCCTGCCACTCTGTCTTGGCCAGGAGTGGCCAGCTGGGGCTCCCCAAACTCAGTCCTGGCACCACCTCAACTGTGACAATCAGCAAAGCCTCGCCTGGGAAACTCTGACAGATGTTCTGATCTTGAGGGTCATTCATTAGGAATTAAATTCTCCAGCTTCACTCCTGACTCCTTCCTGACTTGTGAGTAGTCTGCAGATGGGATGGTAGAAATTAAAGGTGTGATAGAACTAACATATGTCAGGCACCAGCCATATATGGAAACATGCCATCTCCTTTAATCTCCACCTTAATCCTGAGTGCTCAGTGACGTTCTTAGACCCATTTCACAGATGGGCAAACTAAAGCCTCCCACCAGTGTCTCAAGAGCAGACAACAAAGCTCAGTTTGGCCCTGTACTAGAGGAAGAGAATATTTCCTGGTTGTATGTGTATTTATTACTTTATTTGCTCCTCAGCAGCCCTATGAGGTAGTTCATGTTTGCAACTCCCCTTTTCAGACTGGGGGTGCAACTTAGTTGGTTGCATGTTTGCCTAGCACCCCCCCCCCGAGTTGAATGATTGAAGCCCTGGGTTCCATCTCCAGTACCACATAAAGCTTGGTGTGATGGCTTACTCACTCCTGTAATCCCATCCCTTGGAGGTAGAGCAAGATGATCTGAAGTCTGAGGCTATACTTCTGTACATAGCAGAAGCCAGTCTGGGCTACATACAACTAAACTCTGGCTCAGACACAAAACAAAAGCTCTCCTTTTTTTAGAGGAGGAAGCCAAGGCTCAGGGTGGAGGAAAGAGATCCCATCCCTAACTCCTCAAGAGCACAGAAGAGATTAGTTCAGGCTAGGAAGGGCCTAGAGCTATTAAAAGAAGGGGTCTCCAGTGAGGAGAGTTGAGAGCATGCTCCCATGCTGGATTCAGAACCGGGTATTTCTGCTGTAGCTATTTTCCTACCTGCAGCTCTAGGCCTCACAGCCAAGTGCTGAGGCTCCTGGAGACAAGTCTTCAGACTTGTTGGTTTTGCAATAGGGACAGTCAGCTACCTCTGTGATCAGCCACTCCCCATTTCCACCTGTGTATCAAGTTACCTGGCAAGGTTGGAACCCAAGGCTTCAGAAGGACCCACCTAAAGACCACATCCGGCACAGGGGCTGTGTCGCCAGCTCAAGTTCACTCAGTACAGCAGACATGGTCTAACATTTGGACCTTGAGGTTCCTCCCATCAAGCCCTCCTGTTGTCCATGAGAGCCATGCCAAGTCTCTCAGAACATAGCAAAGCCAAGGAGATCCAGGCTTGTGCCCAAGCTGCTGTGCCTGAGGTCATGAGCTCCAGAATTTCTTCTGTCCACCAGCTCTCCAGATTGCTTGGGTTAATTGCAGACACTGGCTGTAGAATGACCCGGAGGTCCCTGAAGGTTCCAAAGGCCATGCCAGAGTCCCGTCTGTGCCTTTACCCCAGAAATGGAGTCTCTTCTGCTGAAGCCTCTGCAAGTGCCGAGCTGATACCTTGATGGCCCTATGGTCTCTGGAACAGCTGTCAGGAGAGAATGGGTCAAAACCAACAGAATCCCATCCTGCAGGCCAGGGTTATCAACAAGCCAAAGAGGGCATGCCTATACCCAGGTGAAGCAGGATTAACCTAGGCTAGTACCCAGAGGCCTAAATTCCATACTGAATTGTTGCAAAAACCTGAGTCTGTAATTGAGCCTCAGTCTCCCTATCTCCAGATGGAGCAGGTCTTGAGCTATGTTCAGCATATCCACTATTTTCTTGTCTTCTGCCATCTTGTTTGTTTGTTTGAGACAGGATCTCTCTGTGCATCCTAGACTGGCCTTAATATTGCTGCCTATCCCAGTTGGGCCTCAGAGTACATTCTTCTGCCATGGCTTCCCAACTAATGGGACTACAGGCATGTACCCCACACCTGGCTTTCCTGCAGCCAGTCCACAGACAAGGAAGTAGTAGAGGGTTGCAAAGATAAACCAACTTATCAAGGACATACACAAATTAAATCTCAGAGCCTGGGGAACACACATCCCCCACCTGCCCAGGCCTACTGCAGAGCTGGGCCCTAGGGCAGCAGGAATCCAAGGGATAATGACAGATGGGGCTTAGAGGCCCTCTGGCCCTTTCCCAGGCAGCTAGTCCCAGGCACACAATTGGTCTCTATATAGGCAAACTGAGCCCTTGGCAAAGGCTCCCATCCTGCCTGGCTTTGCCACTACTCACCCTTTGCCTTCAGCACAGTCGAGTTGGAGGGTCAGCTTGAAGCAAGTGGTTCCCAGGAGCTCCCAAACCTTGTTGGTGCCTGCAGGTGGGCTGTGGAGCCTCAGGAAACGTGCCAGACTGAGGGTAGATGCAGGTTTAAGCCATGCCAGAACCTTGCCAGGTGCCCCACACAGTTCTGGCAATGGGCAGCCTACCGGCAACCCCCTCCCCAGCAGGCTCACCGGCGGGTGCAATTGCAATGGAAAAGGGGCATCTGGGCGCTATTAAGCAGGTGGAACTTGGTTTCCTGGGGCTTGATCTTGTGTTCACACTGGTCCAGGTGTCGAAAGACCCGACAGACTCGGTGCGCATCTGGGGGCAAATGTGGTAATTAAGAAAGCCTGGGGGGGGGCTGGAGAGATGACTCAGCGGTTAAGAGCACCATCTGCTCTTCCAGAGGACCCGGGTTCGATTCCCAGCACCCACATGGCAGCTCACAACTGTCTGTAGTTCCAGTTCCAGGCAAACACCAAGGCAAATAAATAAATAATAAATAAATAAAGTTTAAAAAAAAAAAAAAGAAAGCCTGGACCTCCAGGGAGGCCTCACCAGTGCCTGCCACCATCCATGAAGCACACTGGTACAGTTACAGGGTCCTCTTTTGTATCCTTACTGTTCACAGATGTCACCCCCACCCCATGCACAGCTACTCTCTGGAGATTCCAGATAAGGCTTCCTGGACGTAGAGACCATGAAGCTGAGTCTGGGAGAGGGAAAGGAGAGGGATCCCAATGGGAAACAAGCCTGTGCCAATGCCTAGTGAGCAAAGTAGGTTGTGAGAGCTTCGGTTTTGTTCTGGGCCCAAGCATTGAACCTGTGGCCAAGCATGTTGTAGACAAATGCTTTGCCACTGGATCCAGCCAGCTGGGTACATCTGGCCCTTGCAGCAGTCATTTGAGGAAACAGATGAAGCTTATGAGCTAAAGGGTAGAGTCCGTGGGGCCTGAGGGTTCTGAGTGTTGAGATTTTATCAGGTAACAGTGTGAGAGCTGAGGGACTCGAAGGGAGTGGTACAGCCCAACTTAGAGAAAACGGAAGTGCCTTGCTACTGTAGGATCTGATGAGGAAAGCTGAGGTGCCCTGGGAGGTGCATGCAGAGGCAAGAATATCCACTCATTCCACCCTCAAACAGACCAACTTTAAACTCACCTTGAAGTTTTGGGCCATCCTGATAGCCTGGATGGGGGACTCCTGGCTGGGCTCTGGGGACCATATCAGGCCTGTGGGAGCCTGCAGGCATCTGGAGGGTCGTGGTAGTGGTTTGGTGCCCGGATTGTGTCTGCTGTGGGCGCCTCTTCTGGGAGTGTTTGCTGGGGGCTGGACTGTGGGGCCTGGGAGTAGGTGAGGTGACTTCAGCCTTCCAGGAGGCATTGTAGTAGGTTCTGGGCTGAAGGTGAGCAAGGGGCCCTGAGCCATATGCCCTGCACCTGAAGGAGGCAATTCAAGGCAGTTGATGACCCAGAATTCCTGTCAAAGCCCCCAGGGTTTTGACAGAGGCTAAATCTCTGCCAGCCCCATCCCCCACCCCACTGGGTTGTGGGTTATACCCCAGAGGGTCCAAACCCCTGTCGCTGCCCTAAGGACAAGATAAACCCAACAATGCATGGTTCCTAGAGGACAAAGAGGGGCACACCACCCCCGCCCCTGTCTCGGAGCCCAATTTGCCCTGCTGGTTTGGAAAGGTCTCAAGTGGGCAGCCACGTACCCACCCCACCAGTGCCACGCCACACAAGCCTCTTGCTCCTTCAGCACAAAGCAGGGGATCTCTAGCACATTGAAGAAGGCCACGCCCATGATGTCAGAGATCGAGTCTCGCTGGCTCCTCAGACACTGCTGAAACCTGCCCACAGAACCAGAATTCAGGTCCCAGGACCCCAGAGAGCCTCCTGGCTCCTTCTGCAGCCCACCCTACCTGATGAGTATTTTCTGGGGCCTCAGTTCTGCCCCCCTGCACTGAGGGTGGTCAGGAGAGGAAGGGGCCTGAGCTCCTGATCTTTCGAACTCTGGATTTCTAGTGCCTGTACCCAAGAACTGGGTAACTCTGCTGTGCCCCTGAGCCCCAGGTCCTCTCTGACTGCTGCCAACCTGGCATCACAATCGCAGTGAGAGATGGTGTGGAATCGGAAGTTTCGGATGCCATAGTTATACTGCAAGGGTGAGATGGTTTGTGGGCATTGGTCGTGTTCCCGGCAGCAGAGGTCAGGGCCGTGGAATACACCTGCATGGAGAAACAAGAGAACAAACTAGAAGGAGGTCCTGGATGCCATGCAGCAGCTGTGCCTACCTGGCCACGGTGGGCAGAGTTCACCCCATTCACATCTCAGCCCATGGGTGGCCTCAGGCCAGTTGTTCTCCGGATACACTCATAGCTCCACCGTTTTTGGAGAAGCAGACCCAGGCTCATAGCCTCTTATGTCTACTCCCAGTGCCGAGAAGCTCACATGCCAGTATGTGGCCATATCTTCCTCAGAACTAGAGCTGACTCACAGGGTTCTCAAGCTCACACCCAAATAAAACGCGAAGTTATGAAAGTGTATGTAATGGAATGACAGACAGGTGGGGTGCAACATTCTCTCTGGTACTGCAAGGCGCTGGATGGCCAAGATGCCATCCTGGCCTACGCGGGTAAGGCTCTCTAGCAGTGTTCCCTGCAGGGCCCTTCATTGGGTGTTTCCCACAAGCTAAGCTCACAGCAGTCCCAAAGAGGAAGTGGTCTTTCATCTTATAGATAAGGAATTTACAGCAAAAGAAGTGTTAGTTTGGATATGATGAGCTGCAATCTGAACCCAGGTCTTAGGGGCTCTTTCTACTGAAGTACTGAAGGGTAGAGGCTGTTTAGAACAGCAAAATCAGGATCTTCCCAGCCTGCCTCCTCCCTTGGATGGTGATTCACCAAGACTCTGGGTTTGAGTAACACCTTTTCCACCCATGACATTACTTATGTGCCCCATGAAAAGCTACTCATGCTCACTCCCATTTTATAGATAATAAATTGAGGTTCACAGTGCCTAAGTGACTTCTCTGAGGACACCCCCATCTCCATATGCACACCCCTGTGGCTCACCCAGTTCTGAGGAGTTCTCAGCAGAGTCGCCAACTCCACACCACAGCGTGCCAGGAATGGTCCAGCCTCTCCTCCTTCGACCATGTTCTCTGTCAGCTGCTCTGCTCTGCTCTGTTGCTCGCTTTTCCCTGGCTCCTGTAGGACTGTCAGTCCCGTGACAGGCTTCCCACTGGCTCTGCAGGGCGGCCAATGCTCGTTGCAGCTCAGGTCCAGGGGTGTGGATGAAGGAGTGTCTCCAGGGCTCACGAGTACAGAGGACCCTGAAAGCTCTGACAAGCTCAGATTCAGCCTGCCTGATACATACCTTCAGCCTGAAGTGTGCATCCCAGAGGGCCTGGAATAGTGCCAGGCCTTGGGCATCTTTACCCAAGAAGCTCAGGGAGCCCAGAGGGTGACCAGGAATGGGCTTGACCAAGTAGCAGGAGGTACTGTTCCAGTGAAGTGTGAAGGAGCCCCCTGGAGCAACCCCTAGGAAAGCCAGCACCACCAGTAGGACCCCCAGGACCCCCATTCTGTCCTAGCCCAGCCTTGTTAGACAAAGCCCCCTGGATGCCTGCCTTTGGCTACCCACAAGGCAGCTGCTGAGACTGGATCGGATACAATGCCCGGCAGGCCCTGGGTGTCTGTGGAGCCAATGAATGGATCTGCGGGAGGAGGAGGAAGGCAGGAGAGTGGGGTGATCTTGAGCTTGTAACCGAATCCACCGGCTAGGCAGGCTGCTGATTGGCTGAGAAATGCATTGCTGGGTCCACGCCTCCACTTATGTTGCCCTCAGTGCTGTCCAGTCACCTGCCCCAGGCCAGCCTGTAAGGATGTGTCTGTGGGAGCCAAAGCCTTGGGCTGTGAGGGTGGGGGTGAAGGAAAGAAGCCAAGGAGAATCTGTGTCTCTTTTGGAGTTGTAAGAGAGTGCAGGGACTTAGAAGAGACCCTCAGAATCTGTCCTTGTCCTCCTAAGCCAGTTGTGGCTGCCACACCCAAGTCTACAAGATTGGCAAGAGGTCATGGACCTCACTCAGCCAGAGCTGGTAAAAGAGGTGAGGCAGGGCTGGGGCTCTGGGGCCAACCTGGGAGTTCCCACATCTTCTGGAAATGGACGATTGATTCTGGTGCTCTTTCAAAGTCCTGGTGCTCAAAAAGACTGTTGACATACTCCAAAGAGAGTTCCCCAGGACCCCTGGGACCTCCGGGACCCCTGGGACCCCTGAGACCCCTGGGACCTCCGGGACCCCTGAGACCCCTGAGACCCCTGAGACCCCTGAGACCCCTGAGACCCCTGGGACCCCTGAGACCCCTGGGACCCTGGAACCCCTGGGACCCCTGGGACCCCTGGGATCCTTGGGACTCCTGGGACCCCTGAGACCCCTGGGACCCCTGGGACCCTGAGACCCCCTGGGACCCCTGAGACCCCTGGGACCCCTGGACCCTTGAGACCCTGGGGCCCCTGGGACCCCTGGGACTCTAATCACAGATCTGATACAAAACCAATACAACTGCCTGATGGTTGGAACCCACAGCTAGAGTAGAACCTGAAAATAACCTGGAACAGATCTGGCACTGGGGATTTAAGAGATATGGTCTCAGAGGGCCAGCTATATGTCTTCTGTTCTAGGAGTATGGCCACCTAAGAACCCAGAAAGCATCATGTGCCCCCCAAGAGGCATGGGTCTCTCTATTATGGAGGAGTTTATACTAAGCATTGTTTCTCATGTCCCCGAACTGATGAGTTATTCAGCTTCCATCCACCTAATGAAGCTGGTACTTACACTCATTATATAGATGAAGAAACTGAGCTCAGCTGGATTTAATGGCTCATGCCTTTAATCCCAGCACTCAAGAGGCAGAAGCAGGTGGATCTCTGAGTCTGAGGCCAGCCTGGTCTGCATAGTAAATTCGAGGACAGTTATCACTACATAGTGAGACCCTGTATTGAAATACAAAACAAACAAACAGAAACTGAAGTTCCATAAAGATGGAGGGGAGGTCAGTGTGCTGCTTCAGGAGAGTGAATACCCTGTCATGAGGCCCATCTATGTGACTTTAGAGCTAGCATTGACCTGAGGGAAACAGCTGAGGACAATGGAAAGAGGATGGGTGTAACTAACCTGGGCACCAACGCCCTCTCTGGAGGTGGAGAAAGCACAGCATACAGCAGCTGAAGAAGACAGACACGAACAAGACAAGTGGGACCGTCCTGGGAAAAAAATTGGTATTGTTGTAGTATTTTCTCTTGTTGTGGGACCTGATGTCCAGCTCAGCTCCCTTGTCCACATTCCACACCCTTCCTTGCCCATCACCTGGAAAGACCAGAAGGGATCATATTAAGAGCCCAGCTTTGGACAGATCGGACAGACTCAGCTGGGACAGTGTGACCCTTAGAAGCCAGCTACTCTGAGCCTTGGTCTCCGCTTCCGTACATCCAGAGCAATCCCTGCAGTTACCTATAGGATGTTAGGCAGGACTCTTACGGTAGGCATGTCTGCCACCTGAAACAATCCCTAACATCTCAGGGCTGCAGGGGGCAGCTTACCTAGGAGAAAGCCAGTCCTAAGACTTGGGGGCCACTGTATCTCTATCTACCCACTCGGGCAGGCGGCGGGGATGGTGGGATTGTGGCCAGGGCACTGCCTCACTGGGGAACTTTGTCTTAGCCAGGTCCCTGGATTTTTTTCTCTGTAGTGAGAAGTACCGTGGGGAGGATCTTTGAGATTTCTTCCTGTCTTGGTTCCACAGGAAGGCCGGCTGGGGTGGTACAGGCCTCAAGAGAGGCAATCACTGGGTTTCTTTTCCACCTGGGTGGCCGCATCAGCCTACAGACAGTAGCTATACCTTGTGTCCCATCAGGGTGTCTGTCCCTCAGAGAACAGCGGGGTCCAAATAAGTGGTTAGGGCAGGGGTATAAGCTTTACTTCAAGCCTTCACCACCCTGATTCACAGCGGGCATAGGGTGGGGGTGTGGGGGGGATAAGGAGTAGATGTCTGTCCAAAACATCAGTCCTTTTGTTGTTGTTGTTGTTTTTCCTGTGTGTATCACTTCCTTCGGCTTCTCTTTCTTTTTAGGTGGAGTCTTGCTAACGCTAGTAGGAAACTCAGAATCCTCCTGCCTTAGCCTCCGGAATGCTGAGATTACCGGTGTGCACACCACATGCCAGCTCCATTACTCGGTTATTTTTGGTTTCTCGATCATATTCGCATCTGCCTGTGGTCTCTTTCTGTCTCCCCAGCCCCCACCTCCCTGACTTTATCTCTCCACCTCTTCCCATTTGTGTCTCCCTCGATCTCATTTCCATCTCCTGGCTCTTCTCTCCCCACCCTTTTCCGTTTTATGGTGCTGGGGTTAGAACCCTGGGCCTTATACACATTCAGCAAGCATTCTGCTCCTGAGCAGCATCTCCCGCCCCATTTTGTAAGAGGTGCTAAAAGGGCATTGACTCCTTTCTCACTTGTTAACTACCGGTAAAAACGGGACAAGAGCCTAGAGTCTCCGCCTTCAGTCTCCTGTCCCCTGAGTACCTCTGCATGTAGATGTGCTGGTCATTCATGGAGTGGCCGTCTAGAAACTTGAGAGACCTCACCTATCTCATTCCCTTTCAAGGCTGAAGGCACAGAGAGCCACCTCCTTCATCTTGCTGTCCCCTTTTTACATTGTCCTTTCCTGGACCCCAGTTGTCCTGAACCTGCAGCCACCTTAGATTCAGGATCAGCAGATCCATGAAGGACAGACCAGCCTACAAACAAGGGCAATTATCTATGTTGCTAAGACTGCACCTTGGATATAAATGATCATTGCCTGAGAACTGGTCTCAAATAAATAAGAGCTTCTTTGGGCCACCTCATACAACTAGGACTGCTTAGGCATATAGACTCTTGTCCCAATTTTTTTTCTCAATTTAAACCTAAAACTTGCCAGGCAGTGGTGGCACGTGTCTTTAATCCCAGCACTCTGGAGGCAGAG